>JAVTVY010010553.1:0-45552 GCA_036873755.1 Hanleya hanleyi | reverse complement strand
CAATTGAGAGGTCACCGAAATGTCATACACGGATCACGCTCGCCACTCTCGAGACCGGATATTTTAGTTTCTATGGGAATGCATCGAGAATAGAAGAACCCACGGAGGTCGATTCGCCGCCGCAAATTGAAGAGCCGAAGGTGTTGAATGAGAGAAGTAAGAGCTTCGAGCTTCAGTATCATGGATTGCCCGAAGACGTTCAGGTTACACTGAACGAAGAGTAAACTTTCTGAAATGATGGCTTCTGATTGGTCGATAGGACGGTCACCTTGCCTCTTAGCTATAAATACGGAAACACGCATGTTAGATGTCCATTTCTCACAACCTGTACCAGACCCGATGAAATGCAAAAGCCAGCCAATTCCAAGGCAGACGAGCAATCGTTGAAGATTGAAGAAAAGGTGCCGGTTCCCGCTCGACTCCGCAAAGAGTTACAAAAAGATACCCGCCCATATCTATGGAAATGATTGATGATTTCTTCAGTGTGGGTTACAGCTCTACCAGGGGAGAGCCCGGAGATCTCCGCTACCATCGCCAACGATGCCTGACCTGCCTTGAATGTGTACCCTTGGCCGGGTGTGATCTTTACACGAGGAGAGAGGAGATTTTCCAGTGGCTTAAGTGAATTGAACATCCGGGCACTTTTACATCCGGGACGTTTACATCCGGGTTCTTGTACATCCGGGGTCTTGTACATCCGGGTTCTTGTCCGCGCCTACATCCGGGTACTTCTATGTTGGCCTATAAGAGCCAGAATTTTTACGGCATTCATCATTTCCAGATCCACAGCCGACATGTTATCTTGCACAACTTGCCAGAAGTCATTTACTCGCCCAGAAGATTTGCGACGACACGAGTCCACCATCCACAACGGTGCACGACATAGTTGTATAACCTGCGCACGGTCATTTAATCGAGAAGATGCTTTACTGCGCCACGAACGCTCACTCCACGAGGGCGCGACGGAACACTGTAATGAATGTGGTCAACTCTTCAAACGACCCAGTCAGTTAAGACAGCAACAACGTTTGATTCATGGTCCATCACCACGGTATGAGCGACAACTTTCCACTAAAGAGGCACCCATGAGGGTCAGATGTATTGAAGATGAGCCCGGGGAGACGAATGCCACTGGTGATGCGATCACGGAGAGCCCGCCTATACCCACAGTTCAGAGGAGCCTAGATATCCAGCCGGTCCCTAGCATTACTGTTCCCATGCATACGTCTGACAACAACGAACATTTTCTGGAAGATGCGGTGGATGTTCCCAGCGATCTCTTACAGGACGCCCATCCAGTGAGTGACATCTATCGGCGGCATTGGCCCATGATACGGCACTGTTTCCACCGTCATCGCCCTACTCAAGATATCTACAATTTCCGACTGACTGGCCTCGCCCGTCTACGCAGCTACGTGGAAGCCATCTTCAATGACCAAGCTACGTCCTTCAAATTAAATCTGGCGTTTGGAAATGTACTGCAGCATAAGGAGACAGACCAAGTCTCCTACTTTTACCCGAGCAGTAACATCCGGGTATTTGACCAACCGTTTACCATCATTAACCGGGCGTCGCTACAGCCCGTGCTGGACCAAGTGGACCAATTGGATGTCTTGGGATGGGCCTATGAACAGCGCCCCAACACCAAGTGGATAATGGAGAGGGTCACCAATGTCACGTTTTTCGTGACCAAATTACGGAATCTTCCCATCGGATGAATGCATTCACCCATGCACTGATAGATACTCAGAATGCGCAAACAACTATCTGAGGATCTGTTGCCTCAGCGGTATCCTGGCCTGCCTGACGATGATTAGAACAAACGGTTCATGGTCGAAGATGGATCTTTCTGAAATGGTGACTTCTCATTAGACAAGAATACATCTAACGGACAGGAACGAATATGACAGATGCAAATGGTGGCCTCTGATTGGACAAGAGTCTTCTTGAGTTGTAAACATACCAGCGTGGGTATGATGTAATATTGGGGAAAATAAACTTTTTGAAAAAAAAATCAGAGCTTCTGAGCTATTTCACCAGGGCGTTGCAGCATTGAGCTTGCTGTTGGCGGGCGTTGCTACAAAGTGACACTTCACACGACGAATACGGACAAAGGATGGTCCATCTCTACACCAAATACCTTCCTTCACTGCCCCAAAATGCCCACTTTCGCTACTACTCGTACTGATGACGTCACCAATGACATCACAGATGCTGTGGACAGCCCATAAATCGTTGTCTACACCCCGAGAGCTGCAAGATGACACCTCCCAGGACGCATTCGGACCAAGGATGGTCCATCTCTACACCAAATACCGTCCTTCACTTCCCCAAAATGTCCACTTTCGCTACTACTCGTACTAATGACGTCACCAATGACGTCACAGATGCTGTGGACACCCCTCAAATCGGGGTCTACACCCCGAGAGCTACAAAATGACACCTCCCAGGACGCATTCGGACCAATGATGGCCCATCTCTACACCAAATACCTTCCTGCACTGCCCCAAAATGACCACTTTACTTACTACAACCAACTGCGCATGCGCAGATTCACGCGACTTGCATTTAGAAACACGCCATTCTGACTCTACTCCACACAAGCTTCACTTTGACACCTTCCACGACCCATTCGGACCCATAGCGGTCCATCTCTACCCCAAACACGCACCCACATACCCCCAAAATGTCTGCTTTCTATACTACGGGCCAGACTACGCATGCGCAGAATATTGAAAACGGACGAATTATTAGTCCAGTCGGATGCTCCTCCACGAGAGCTTCAAAATAAGACCTCATACGATACCATTGGATCATTAGGGGCTCACCTAGACCCCAACACGTCCACCCCGTATGGGCCTATACCCCATAGGGTGCAGTCTATAGAAGAGCCAAGGCATCTGAAATTGAACAGTAAGCTGGTTCATTATATGCTAACAGCAACCGTGTTTTGGGAGAACCCCCATAAAACTATATATTTTCTGAAAGAGTAGGCTCTTGCCATGAAGCCGAGACAGATGTAAGCATAGCTGACCGAAATCAGGGTCCCCATAACCCCTACTGAACATGCCCCAAACTTCAGGAAAATCCTCTAAATTTGGTCCAAAATAGGCCATATTCTCTCCCCATCATAGAAAAAACTTGACAATCGATTGTTATGAAACTCACCGACACTGTGCCCAGTCGAAGGATCAACAAAAATTAGCAAAGAAAATAGGGGGTCGACCATGCCGTTTTCAAGCTCATTTTCCCACTGTAAAATATACCATGTGCTCGCAAGCGGAAAAAGGCCCCAATTGCAGCCACACTTTCGCATTTCCATCTTTATAATGAAGCATGGGCCAATCTAACTGGCAAAATACCATGTACTGATTTAAAGCCAATCAACCAGTCAACTGAATGATATTACAAATATTAATAAACAATAAGCCAATAAAAATTCTCATGGGGTCAAACCTGGTGGAACATTAATTTCAAAGATTTTGAGGGAGACCAAAAATCCGCAACTATGGACTACCCCCATAGCCATGGAGTATAGGCCTATGGGCTTACCCAGGCCTCGGTGAAATTTCCAAAAATGTCACCGTTTCGCTTCGAAACCCTTCCCATCGTGTTCTAAATGACGAGACGTGAAAAACAAATCCAAACAACCCATGTCACAATGAACGTATGTGAATTTCCCAGGTTGAACATATACTCCCATGATATAGCCAGTATAGAGCTATATGGGCCTATCCGCACCTACCCGGTACTTTTCGAAACATTTCACCGTTTCGCTTCGAAACCCTTCCCATCGTGTTCTAAATGACGAGACGTGAAAAACAAATCCAAACAACCCATATCACAATGAACGTGTGTGAATTTCCCAGGTTGAACCTATACCCTAGACTGGATTCAGCCCATCAAATCGTCCAGGCTCTATTTTAAAAATAATTTTTTTTCATTTTTTTTTTTCATTTTATTTATTTACTTATCAAACGTATATATAAATAGTACATATGAAATAGAGACTCATCCAGTCTACCTATACCCCCATATAGCCAGTATATGGGACTATATGGGCTATATGGTATTTTTCAAAAAAAAATCACCGTTGCGCTCCGAGACCCTTCCCATCGTGTTCTAAATGACGAGACGTGAACAACAAATCCAAACAACCCATATCACAATGAACGTGTGTGAATTTCCCAGGTTGAACCTATACCCTAGACTGGATTCAGCCCCTGTTTCATAATGTATTTTAAACGGGAAACAAGAGGAAGTAACTCTGCCTATTAAGAAATGCTTGAAACAGGGACTGGACGGAACGTCACAAGGGGGCTAACTTTGCAAGAAAAAATGCACAATATACTGTGCATTTTTTGTCACCAATGAAAACTCCGTATTCTGACCCCGCCCCCAACTCAAAGGATCGTTCATATACGCACGCTGGAAGCAATGCGTTCATGTCACGTCAACAATGAGGATGACGTTACTACCATGACCTCAACAATGGGAATGACGTTACTGCCAAGACGTCACAGTATGGCGTTTGAATGAAATTGATACAAATGTTGCGGCCGAAGGTAAAAACATGTCAATCGTCCAGACTAACCACGCCTCCAGATGGAATCTTTACACGACGAAACCCATCAAATCGTCCAGGCTCTATTTTAAAAATATTTTTTTTCATTTTTTTTTTTCATTTTATTTATTTAGTTATCAAACGTATATATAAATAGTACATATGAAATAGAGACTCATCCAGTCTACCTATACCCCCATATAGCCAGTATATGGGACTATATGGGCTATATGGTATTTTTAAAAAAAAATCACCGTTGCGCTCCGAGACCATTCCCATCGTGTTCTAAATGACGAAACGTGAAAAACAAATCCAAACAACCCATATCACAATGAACCTGTGTGAATTTCCCAGGTTGAACCTATACCCCATATAGCCAGCATGGAGCAAAATACAGACCTCGGTGACTTTTCCCAAAAATTTCACCGATTCGCTCCGGGACCTCTCCCATTGTGTTTTTCTCGGCGACACGTGAAAAACAAGACCCCACAAGCCATAGTGAAATCTCACGAAAAAAAAAAAAAAATTGACCACCCCTCCCCCCATATAGCCAGTATGAGCCTATATACAGACCTCGGTGACTTTTCCCAAAAATTTCACCGATTCACTCCGGGACCCCTCCCATTGTGTTTTTCTCGGCGAGACGAGAAAAACGAGACCCTACAACCCATAGTAACACCCACAAAAAAATTTGACCACCCCTTCCCCCATATAGCCAGCATGAGCCTATATACAGACCTCAGTGACTTTTCCCAAAAATTTCACCGATTGTGTTTTTCTCGGCGAGACGAGAAAAACGAGACCCCACAACCCATAGTAACACCCACAAAAAAAATTGACCACCCCTCCCCCCATATAGCCAGTATGGAGCTATACCCATACAGGCATTTCCCCGTATATTGTATATTGTACGAGTCCGTGTTCCGTTTTTTATTTATTTATTTATTTATTTTTACCTCCACGTGACCGCCACCTGCCGCCACAGAGGTCAAAGGCGTGCATGAGCGCCTCCTATACTTTATCCTGGGTTCCCCCTTAAATTTTACCCGGGGGAACAAATAAGTAGGTCAACCCTGACTTTAAATCAGTTTTCTATACTACTCACAACGGTTGGTACATTGCTAAAAATTCGAAACTTTAACAGAACAGTGTAGTTCTGGCGAATCGGATTGATTCTTGTGTGTTGCTTTCGACAGTTCATGATTCTCTGAAGTATTATCTGTTTTTTTTAGCTTCGGTCGACAATCTACCTGTATTGGAATTCGAATAGTGTACCACTAAAGATGAACTATCAATATAAGCTATTCGACGTCAGTAGTAAAGGGGCCCTTGTGTCGGTGGACCAATCAGAATTGAGAACGAAAGTAGGTCAAGTATGACGCGTTTGACGTCATCGTATGACTTCACTGGGTCGAGGTCACGGTAAAGTAGGTCGATTATGTAAGAAACCGATTTAAATTATGTAATAATGTTACGTAAGTAGGTCGATTACGTAAGAAACCGGTTTAAATTATGTAATAATGTTACGTAATTAGGTCATGGTCGCTCGTAAGTAGATCGATTATGTAAGAAACCGGTTTAAATAGGGAGGTATGGTGTCAGCCCCTTTGTTAGCAGCCCCTTTGTTAGCTAACAATAAAAACATCACCTGACCCTTTGACGGCTAAAAGGAGAGAGTTTTCTAGTTCAGTGGTCACATGCCTCTGGCGCACGAAGGTGTGTTTTTACGTATTTGGTCGATCTCATGTCTCGGTATACAATGGATGACGAGAAAACATTTGATGAAGGTAAGTTCGCATTATCAATCATTCCTTTGAGAACAAGCGTATCATAGCGTATTTTGAGAGAAGGTCTTTCATATATTATAGACTGACACAACACAATGTGTTAGAGCAAATGACATGTATAGCTAACTGATCGTGCGAGTTAAATTATGTACCTCGGAATGTCACAGCCGAGAGCACATCTATTGTCCTTCTCTGTACGCACCGGTCCATTGCACTTTCGCAAACGGTCCCCCTTTGATACGTGCCGGTGTACACTGAAACGAATTTCTTTCTTTTTTGAATTTTCTTAGTCTAAAATAGTTCGATAATCGAGGTTTATAATTATTAGGCCTTAAATATATAAGGACGAATTTCGGTTAAATACTGTACGGTTGTACATACCGCCGGTATAGTTTATTCAACCCCTTATAATGCATGTATAGCTAACTGACCGTGCGAGTTAAATTATGTACCTCGGAATGTCACAGCCGAACGCACATCTATTGTCCTTCTCTGTGCGCACCGGTCCATTGCACTTTCGCAAACGGTCCCCCTTTGATACGTGCCGGTGTACACTGAAACGAATTTCTTTCTTTCTTGAATTTTCTTAGTCTAAAATAGTTCGATAATCTAGGTTTATTATTTGTTAGGCCTTAAATATATATATATATGGGAGAATTTCTGTTAAATACTGTAAGATTGGTCATACCGATGTTGCGTGTATAGTTAAATGACCGTGAGCGTTAAATTATGTACCTCGTATTGTCAGAGCCGACCGCACATCTATTGTCATTCTCTGTGCGCACCGGTCCATTAAGTTCAAATAGGGATGTATTATGCGTCGCTATTGACATCAATACCATTCAAAAGACCTTTACTTGGTGCCCCTAGTCTTGTCTCTGCACACGGGAGAAAATTAAACTATGTTGTCGTGTATTAAAATAGGCCAACTGTTAGCTATGCATCTGTCTCTCTGGCCGAGTTACTGCGAGAATAAAAGAAACGTTTAACACTCTTTCTATCGCAATTATTTCAAGAAATTCGATAAACACGTATAACATAATTTGACAAAAACAAAGATAAATTTTTACCGTATTGGCGTCGCTAAAATTAAGGCCTCTCAATCGAACGTGTTATTTACCCCGACAACTTACACTATTGTGCAAGTCACCAACACACTAGCATTGTTTTACAAGTCACCAACACTCTAGCATTGTTTTACAATACAATACAGTAAACACACACGGTGAGCATTGGGAATGATCGCTCACGATATGATGACTATTTGTATCGTGTTCCGACGAAGCGTAGCGTCCGCAAAAGCGCCCGCAAGCGCCCGCAACGCCCGGAAAAGCGCCCGCAAAAGCGCCCGCAACGCCCGCAAGCGCCCGCAACGCCCGTAAAAGCGCCCGCAAGCACCCGCAAAAACGCCCGCAAGCGCCCGCAAAAGCGCCCGCAACGCCCGCAAACGCCCGCAAGCGCCCGCAAAAGCGCCCGCAACGCCCGTAAGCGCCCGTTTCAACGCCCTTCGATATCTGAGAAAAAGAGAGAGATCAACACGTTCACAAGTTTTCATATGTTTTATTATCCCCAATGTTATGCCGTACCCAAGCTGGGGCCGCTATGGGTATGTTTACAATTCATAACGTTTGAGTGATATCAGTTTTAATCACGCTCTTGTCAGTGTTCGTGAATTCTTGAAGTTCATCTTCGGTCATCATCATCTTTTCGCTTTATTTCTTTATTTCAGCATTCGACAGTGAGCTTCTTAAATCACCGTCAGTTTTCTGATCATTATTATTCGGTCTACCAAGTCCTAATCAGACTCGCTATCTACCAATCCGGGAAAGTCCGTGGGCAACATGTCCTTGAAGAGCTGTTTCCGCATCTTGATGGCGTTTTTTAGGGCCTCTCTTGGAGGTAAACCCATATCCTCTTCTAAGTAGCTCTTTGTTTTCATGATGGCCCTGTGGTTACGATCATTTTTCATTTCAAGATGAATCAAGGTATAGTTTTCATACAGAGCCATTGCAGATTTTATGATTCGTGGTTGCATGTTGATATAGGCCTTCTGTAAAGTCTCTTCATCCTGTCCATCTGCCTGGATAGCGTTGTCCACAATGCGATCCCAAAATGACGACTCCCCTTCGTCCGTGTCTGAATCACCCAAACTTTCGCTTTTCTCGGATGAGCTAGTGCTGTCCGCATCAGACCATGAGTTTTCAGCACTGTCATCGCCATATGATGAGTTCACGGTATCCGTATCATCGCATAGACTCTCACTGTCTACATCAGAGACCTCGCCGGTGTCTTCATACCCATGAACATTCTTCCTGTGTCTGATCATATCGTGGTACCTGGTGAACGATCGGTGACACTCTGAGCAAAAATAAGACATGTTGAACTGAGCGACAAAAATGAAGTGAGTTAGTCTTTCTAATAGACCGATAGGAACTCACGCTGTGCATGGATGGGTCCTATCCGATTGGTTAATAAGTCTTCACGGAGTAATGCTTTGACATATCTCTCTCCCTTCACGTAAGGCGCTAGCATCCCTTATCTCCACCAACGTCCGGTAGTAGCGGGCGTTTGCGCCCGCAAGCGCCCGCAAAAGCGCCCGCAACGCCCGCAAAAGCGCCCGCAACGCCCGCAAAAGCGCCCGCAACGCCAGCAAAAGCGCCCGCAACGCCAGCAAAAGCGCCCGCAACGCACGCAAGCGCCCGTTTCAACGCCCTTCGATATCTGAAAGAAAGAGAGAGATCAGCATATTCACAAGTTTTCATATATTTTATTATCCCGTAAAAGCGCCCGCAACGCCCGCAAGCGCCCGCAAAAACGCCCGCAACTCCCGCAAGCGCCCGCAAAAACGCCCGCAACGCCCGCAAAAGCGCCCGCAACGCCTGCAAGCGCCCGCAAAAGCGCCCGCAACACCCGCAAAAGCGCCCGCTTGGGGCTAATAAATTATATGAAAACTTGTGAACGTGTTGTTCTCTTTCTTTTTATTAGATATCGAAGGGCGTTGAAACGGGCGCTTGCGGGCGCTTTTGAGGGATAATAAAATATATGAAAACTAGTGAATATACTGATCTCTCTCTTTCTCTCAGATATCGAAAGGCGTCGAAACGGGCGCTTGCGGGCGTTGCGGGCGCTTTTTCGGGCTTTGCGGGCGCTTTTGCGGGTGTTGCGGGCGCTTTTGCGGGCGCTTGGGGGCGTTGCGGGCGCTTTTGCGGGCGTTGCGGGTGTTTTTGCGGGCGCTTGCGGACGTTGCGGGCGTTTTTGCGAGCGCTTGCGGGCGTTGCGGGCGCTTTTGCGGGATAATAAAATATATGAAAACTTGTGAATATGCTGATCTCTCTCTTTCTTTCAGATATCGAAGGGCGTTGAAACTGGCGCTTGCGGGCGTTGAGGGCGCTTTTGCGGGCGTTGCGGGCGCTTTTGCGGGCGCTTGCGGGCGCAAACGCCCGCTACTACCGGACGTTGGTGGAGATAAGGGATGCTAGCGCCTTACGTGAAGGGAGAGATATGTCAAAGCATTACACCGTGAAGACTTATTAACCAGTCTGATAGGACCCATCCATGCACAGCGTGAGTTCCTATCGGTGTATAGATGGCGCTGCGACAATCATTCATAAATACAACCCTATTAGAAAGACTAACTCACTTCATTTTTGTCGCTCAGTTCAACATGTCTTATTTTTGCTCAGAGTGTCACCGATCGTTCACCAGGTACCACGATATGATCAGACATAGGAAGAATGTTCATGGGTATGAAGACACCGGCGAGGTCTCTGATGTAGACAGTGAGAGTCTATGCGATGATACGGATACCGTGAACTCATCATATGGCGATGACAGTGCTGAAAACTCATGGTCTGATGCGGACAGCACTAGCTCATCCGAGAAAAGCGAAAGTTTGGGTGATTCAGACACGGACGAAGGGGAGTCGTCATTTTGGGATCGCATTGTGGACAACGCTAGTATTAACGCACACGCCGCTGCTATCCAGGCAGATGGACAGGATGAAGAGACTTTACAGAAGGCCTATATCAACATGCAACCACGAATCATAAAATCTGCAATGGCTCTGTATGAAAACTATACCTTGATTCATCTTGAAATGAAAAGTGATCGTAACCACAGGGCCATCATGAAAACAAAGAGCTACTTAGAAGAGGATATGGGTTTACCTCCAAGAGAGGCCCTAAAAACGCCATCAAGATGCGGAAACAGCTCTTCAAGGACATGTTGCCCACGGACTTTCCCGGATTGGTAGTTAGCGAGTCTGATTAGGACTTGGTACACCGAATAATAATGATCAGAAAACTGACGGTGATTTAAGAAGCTCACTGTCGAATGCTGAAATAAAGAAATAAAGCGAAAAGATGATGATGACCGAAGATGAACTTCAAGAATTCACGAACACTGACAAGAGCGTGATTAAAACTGATATCACTCAAACGTTATGAATTGTAAACATACCCATAGCGGCCCCAGCTTGGGTACGGCATAACATTGGGGATAATAAAATATATGAAAACTTGTGAACGTGTTGATCTCTCTTTTTTCTCAGATATCGAAGGGCGTTGAAACGGGCGCTTGCGGGCGTTGCGGGCGCTTTTGCGGGCGCTTGCGGGCGTTTGCGGGCGTTGCGGGCGCTTTTGCGGGCGCTTGCGGGCGCTTTTGCGGGCGTTGCGGGCGCTTGCGGGCGTTGCGGGCGCTTTTGCGGGCGTTGCGGGCGCTTTTGCGGGCGCTTGCGGGCGCTTTTGCGGACGCTACGCTTCGTCGGAGCACGATACAAATAGTCATCATATCGTGAGCGATCATTCCCAATGCTCACCGTGTGTGTTTACTGTATTGTATTGTAAAACAATGCTAGAGTGTTGGTGACTTGTAAAACAATGCTATTGTGTTGGTGACTTGCACAATAGTGTAAGTTGTCGGGGTAAATAGCACGTTCGATTGAGAGGCCATAATTTTAGCGACGCCAATACGGTAAAAATTTATCTTTGTTTTTGTCAAATTATGTTATACGTGTTTATCGAATTTCTTGAAATAATTGTGATAGAAAGAGTGTTAAACGTTTCTTTTATTCTCGCAGTAACTCGGCCAGAGAGACAGATGCATAGCTAACAGTTGGCCTATTTTAATACACAACATAGTTTAATTTTCTCCCGTGTGCAGAGACAATACTAGGGGCACCGAATAAAGGTCTTTTGAATGGTATTGATGTCAATAGCGACGCATAATACATCCCTATTTGAACTTAATGGACCGGTGCCCACAGAGAATGACAATAGATGTGCGGTCGGCTGTGACAATTTAACGCGCACGGTCATTTAACTATACACGCAACATCGGTATGACCAACCTTACAGTATTTAACAGAAATTCTCCCATATATATATATATTTAAGGCCTAACAAATAATAAACCTAGATTATCGAACTATTTTAGACTAAGAAAATTCAAGAAAGAAAGAAATTCGTTTCAGTGTACACCGGCACGTATCAAAGGGGGACCGTTTGCGAAAGTGCAATGGATCGGTCCGCACAGAGAAGGACAATAGATGTGCGTTCGGCTGTGACATTCCGAGGTACATAATTTAACTCGCACGGTCAGTTAGCTATACATGCATTATAAGGGGTTGAATAAACTATACCGGCGGTATGTACAACCGTACAGTATTTAACCGAAATTCGTCCTTATATATTTAAGGCCTAATAATTAATAAACCTCGATTATCGAACTATTTTAGACTAAGAAAATTCAAAAAAGAAAGAAATTCGTTTCAGTGTACACCGGCACGTATCAAAGGGGGACCGTTTGCGAAAGTGCAATGGACCGGTGCGTACAGAGAAGGACAATAGATGTGCTCTCGGCTGTGACATTCCGAGGTACATAATTTAACTCGCACGATCAGTTAGCTATACATGTCATTTGCTCTAACACATTGTGTTGTGTCAGTCTATAATATATGAAAGACCTTCTCTCAAAATACGCTATGATACGCTTGTTCTCAAAGGAATGATTGATAATGCGAACTTACCTTCATCAAATGTTTTCTCGTCATCCATTGTATACCGAGACATGAGATCGACCAAATACGTAAAAACACACCTTCGTGCGCCAGAGGCATGTGACCACTGAACTAGAAAACTCTCTCCTTTTAGCCGTCAAAGGGTCAGGTGATGTTTTTATTGTTAGCTAACAAAGGGGCTGCTAACAAAGGGGCTGACACCATACCTCCCTATTTAAACCGGTTTCTTACATAATCGATCTACTTACGAGCGACCATGACCTAATTACGTAACATTATTACATAATTTAAACCGGTTTCTTACGTAATCGACCTACTTACGTAACATTATTACATAATTTAAACCGGTTTCTTACATAATCGACCTACTTTACCGTGACCTCGACCCAGTGAAGTCATACGATGACGTCAAACGCGTCATACTTGACCTACTTTCGTTCTCAATTCTGATTGGTCCACCGACACAAGGGCCCCTTTACTACTAACGTCGTCCTGGGAACGTCAATGCGATTGAAAACATTTTCGCCCTGAGAAAGTGACGATGATCCCAACTTTGAATTGAAAACTGTTTGCGACCACATCGTAGTTCTTGGTATGCTGATTGTGTGCCTTGGACGTCACTTTTGTTGGAGTAAAATTCCACGATATGGTTGTCTCAAGGTTGTATAACGCATACATCAAGAAATGTTGTCTTTCTGTCTCAAAATTAACTTAAACTGTCTTTAGAAGAATAGTGTGAACACTCCCTGGGATAAATAAACGGTCAGGATTCTCGGATATATTTTCTCTGGGGCTTCAATCATGATATTTAGGAGGCTGGGGTCTAACCACAAAACATTTTTTCTCAAAAATGTTTCCCGCGCAACTTGAAAACGCCACAGATTTTGGTGAAAAGAGGATGCGGGTATAAGCGAATTGTACATTCAGCATGTTGTTGTTGTGGAGCTCAGGTTTTCATCCCTCTTCTTTCTGAAGGTTTAGGCTCGACGTATATGCCATGAAGGTGTAAAGTCAACCGTAAACACGACGGACAGTTGCCATGAGAGTTGCAATGAGTTGCCATCGCATTACAATTCTTCTGATAATCTAATCCTGCCTCTCAGTAAAATGCCATTACGGCGCTTCTCAGGAATGCATACGAGAGAAACATTATTTTGTTTACGTTCGGGCAGGGTTTGAAGACTAATATGCAAGGTAGCAATTAATGCACCTATACGTCAGAGTCTCCTGTTGGGGAATTTCCTTCAATCCATTATGCAATAACCATAACTCATCATTCAGGGTCCTTAAATTTCAAGTCCATGAACCACTTGTGTGAGGAGATGCATCGTGTATTTGCGGCTTAGGTTTTTCACACGATACATCTGAAGCGACATTTCTGGGGAAAAAAATGACAATAGCCTGATTTCATAACAATAAAATCATGTGAGTAGCATACTATTTATGCAACATTAAAAAGATTCAACAATAACATGGCGTTTTGCGCCAATAAGCGACGTTCGATGTGGACAAGCAACATACGAATGAATATCGACCGATTACAATGTGTTTGCAAATAAGTTTTATATTCGAAAGGCTTTCATGGACGGTTTCTTGGAAAAGTATCACCTTTCATTCGCATTGACCTTCATCGGAATTTGCATAGATTAATGATAGTTCACCTGAAATTGTACGTTATTCGGATTTCAATACAGGTACATTGTCGACCAAAGCTCAAGAAAACAAGATAATCCTTCAGAGATTCACGAGCCGTCGAAAGAAATACTCAAAAATCAATCTGATTCGAACTACACTATTCTGTCAACGTTTCGAATTGTTTACCAATGTGGATGAGACTTTATATGCAGCAAGTCACAAAGATATTCAGAAACAAGTATTGGATGACATCAATGTTCAATACGTTTGTGCATGTCTCTTAACCAACACAAATGGATCGGGAGACTATTCAGCTGTTATTGAACACGTTTGCTATTCTGTAACGCGCCACACTATATTGTTCAGCCAGGATCTAATATTAAATGCAAATTAAATATCGATGTTTGCTCCGAAGCCAAAGTGTCATCACGTTTTCAAAAGAAGGCAAATGTTTTCTATACATGTATATTCCCCGCCGATTTTCTTCAATACTTACTGATTCTTTTTGTCTGTTCTCCTGTCTGTTCTTCTGTAACTCTTTACGATCTTGCCCTGGCAATATCATGACATTTGCTCCAGGCCCGATTTAACTCGAATAGAGTTCACCTGTGGTGCTGCGCAGTAGAATTCAATTACAGTTGCATGGCCAATGGCACAGTGCTTAATTCAGCATCTGTTTTGAATTATACTTGAAATTCATGAAAGTTTTCACCCACCGTACATAGTCATTTTACCAATATGTTAACTGGGTGAGAGTTACTGAAAAAGCTGATCTCCAAGATGAGTGACTTATTTGATCTGATCTGTCAACAAAGCCCACGAGCTAGAGTATCTAATTCCGCCTAAGCCGGGGTTAGGGTATATATGGTTACTGAATATACTTTCAACATGAACAGCTACAATAAAAGCGCGGCTGGATACAAAGGTTGCTTTTCGATCTCCAGACGTCGTCAATTTTCCCACCTCTTCATCGCAGCAATTACAGACTGGTATGATTCTGAATATTGAATTTCATGCTACACGTACCTGTACTACATGTTACATTTCACATCTCTTCAACTTGAAGGCATTTCATAGATTTCACGCTCACAATTTCCAACTGGCAGATTTGTAATACCTCTTCGAATCTAATTCCGCTGATTCTGGTGCAGGCCTGCGTTGTCGTGCCATTGAAGATGTCCACAAATACTTTCACAATTAAAACACTATTGCATTCTATAATCATACGTGGCGTACTATGAGGTCCCAGTATATATTATTTATCTATTTCATTCACTGAGATTGTAGTTTTCTGACTGATAAACGTTATGGAGAATGAAGCGCTTGATCGGCGTCGGGCGTCAAAGATGTTTGTTCAGAATAAGAACTTGCATTCTGTTAGTACTCACTGGTTTGGGCCGTTTGTTCTATCTAACGGTCACATAGTTCATCATTTTCTATCAGATGATTTTATAGGGCTACTACAACCTCGCTATTAACTATTTTGTATCTGATACCGCTCAAGCTGGTGCCAGGTCCGTGTGGTCATGTCATACAAATTGTCCACATGAACAGTCTCAATAAAAGCTTGCCCAGGATACAAATCGTCACAGGGAACAAACAGGTTTAGTTCTTATATCGGTTTTGGTTCTAGAAATACATTTGCCTGTGGGTCAGTACATTTGCGTGTGGATAATTTGACTTCTTGTCAGTATTCCGGCATCTTTCTTCATTGCCCTTGCTATGTCGCGTTTAATAATTACACATTTTCAGGGTCAGTGTCTGAATCTTAATCTGAGTAAAGTTCTACTAGCAACTGTAAAATAAGGTGGAAGTAACCAATGACAGACAAGAATTATACCATGCCAGAGTAATGCCAATTGATTAAGGAGCTTGCAGACAAATTGCATTTTAAGGCTAGTGCGCATGTTTCTGTGCATGTACCAAAATATGAATATTTAAATGAAAGTGAATCGAAAAAGAAAATATTAACTTTAAAGAGAGCATGCAGTTGTGAAGGATTTTCGGAATTGGATACTGTTAGCCACATTTCAAGGCAAACTGACCGCAACGTTTGGAACGCTGGCAAATTGACTGTGTGAAATCAGGATAATATATACCCTGTTTTAAAGTGACCCAGTTAAAAATAACTTCCTCCCAACCATGTACCACAACAGGCGAGATAATTTTACGAGTAAGAAACACAGGAACGATCTGGAGAAAAAAAAAACGAAAATTAAAAACAGGAAATGAGAAGAAAGTAGATGTTCTGCACCATCATTTATTGAAGAACACTTTTGCACAAGCACATGGATATTGAACAGACAAATGTAACATTTGTGCACGTGGTACAGAAGGCGAAATGACGGGCAGAATGTAGGTTTAGCGGATATAGGAATACGGAATTAGGAAGTGTTTACCCTGTGTAGCGCTCATTGTGATAGTGCCCACCAGTCGCTCTGTTTCCGATATCAAACCAAGCATATAACGCCAATAATCATTTACCAGTGTTTGACAAACATATTCAAGTAGGCATGTGGACAAGAGCGATATTCCAAACAATAAACATATCTAGTTTATCTGAAATTGCGAAGACACCCGACAAATTGTTATATTCTAAGGAAATTTCATGATTGTGTTTCGCTTTCAAAAGGAAAAGTACTTCTTTCATGTAGTTTCAATCCAGAATACACCTCCGGTGGGTATATGCATTCAAAGCTAATACTTCGTGTGAGGGTTTCATCTACGCAAGAGTAACTGTTTATAGATGAAAGTCGTATTTCGGCGGTATTTGTAAATATTAACACATGACCTTTCAATACAATAAGAAAAATTGTTTCATGAACCCACATGCACGAGGGGTTCTCATGGATTTTCATTCCATATGTCGAAATCATACCACGTTGCTATCCCTTTCTGAGAGTTTCGCTTAAAATCGTACGGAAGATGGAGCACTCTACCTGTACAGAATTACAAGCGTCTAGTCCGTCATTCATAATCCAGCCGTCGTCCATTAGAGAATATCCGCGTCCATAATCCAAAGACCTATTCCATTTTCCATATAACAGTATTAGCATCAAATTCAAAAAGACAATCATAGTATACATAAACATAGGCTTGTTTCCTGCAAGAGAGAAGCGGTCAACAGTTTTCAATGATGCCGGCAAGACATCATGATGTTCAAAAATATCAAATCCGTATCGCTGATCAGTATTCTTAATCCATAATATTCGTTATAGAGTCGTCATCTAAAAAAAAGATGTATCTCAGTCACGCTTTGATTGTGACTGTTCATATGAGTACCATGAGGATCTTGAAGTACATCGGTTCATACGGCCCCTAGCCCCGGGTTAAGCGGAATTCGACACAAGTTACGAAACGTAGCGCCATAGATCTTGCACGCTACGTTCGTATTTTGCTATCAGCATGCGATATGTATCGCCAAATTTGAGAAACCTTGAGTGTAGGCGCTTGGTGGAATAGCCCTGTTTTTTTAGTTTCTGCACCAATGTTTTGTGACGTTGATTAAAATCGTCACATTTAACACAGGATCTAGCAAATGCTACTAAGCGAGATATGTATACGCCGTATGCAGGTCCCACTGGAATATTACTGTCCAGAAAGGGATAGTTTACGATGTCGAAATTGTAATCATCTCTTGTCATGAAGTCGACGAGAGAGAATGCCCGCTTCATTTTTATAGAGATATAGATCTAAATATGATGTGCCTGTCGGGCTATCTGTAGTTTCCTTCAAATCCAGCGAAGGTGGATATATATCCTTCACTGCGTCATTTATATAGCGATTATCCACAGCGAGAAGATCGTCTATATAGCGTTTGGTGAATGAGAAGGAACGGGCTTTGAATGGATCGGTTTTTGAAAGCGCCTGCATATAGTCATATTCTTAAGAGAACAGATACAGGTCAGCCAACAGGGGTGCACAATTAGTACCCATTGGAATACCTATATGCTGCAGATATATTGTGTTGCCAAATTTCACATAGATATTTTTAATGAGAGATTCAAGCAACTCTATAAACAAAGAAACATCCCATGGATGATATCTCTTGTATGTAGTAGAGCTAAAGAATGCTTTATGGCTTATGACATTAATATATCTACGATCAGTTTTCTTGAACACAGATACTATTAATGAACTTAGACGGTCAATAAGGTCCTGATGAGGGATTGTAGTATAGAGAGTTGAGAAATCCCATGTGGATACATGTCTGTACGGTATGTGACCTTCAGCATCAAGTTCTTCCGTAAGACATTTTGAGTTTTTCAATATCCACATACATTCAACGCCAGAGTTCTTAGAAATAATGGCGCAAAACCATCCATTCTGTAAAAACTGTTCTATGGAAAACGACGATTATGTACCAAACGATCGATTTCCATTCAGTTGTAATCAACAGTGTATTAGAGAGTGAATCCACAGAATTAAATTGAGCTCAAAATCATTGCGCTTCTGGCCTATTGGTTGTTGGGTGCTCAACCACAACAGGTCACAACAGGACAACGTCGTATGCCGAAACTGTGTGAAATTATTCGTGTGAATTTTTGTATCCGCTCCACTGAACAGCTTGCAAGGCGCAGACCAAAAGAACTGTTCCAGCCTACATACCTCATTTGTGCTCCAGGAGGCTATTGCCCATAACGTTCAGCTCGGTAGTTCTGTCTGGATGGCACTTCTCGACACAAAGAAGGCATTTGACACTGTATGGATCGGAGGACTCTTCTACAAGCTGTTCAAATATGGTATCGATAGCAAATTGTGGCGGTACTATACAACTGGTATAAGTGTCATGAATGTGCCGTTAGAACTGGTGGTCATCTATCTGAATGGTTCTCTATCAACCAAGGAGTGCACCAAGTTTATACCTGATATTTATTAATGATCTCCTGCGTGAGTTACAGGAATCAGGCATAGGCGCCAGTGGGTTTGATATATGCGTGTCGTTTCCTAGCTTCGCAGATGACGTGGTACTACTGACGTTATTCAGGAATCGGTTACAAGCATTGGTTGATAGAGTTCGCAAACACAGTGGACAGTGGAGAAACACCCATGGGGTGGAGAAATGTGCTGTACTGGTGTATAATTATAAACTGTCTGATTCAGATGAACCCTTGACACTGGGAGAAGAAACCATTCCATTTAAGATCGATCATAAGCGAGGTCCGACATAGAGAAAACAATCAGCAACAGCAGGAGAACATTAATGAGGACGAGAAGACAGCGGCAGCTGTCCACAATGCCAACTCCAAGGGACCGAGAAGAGTCACGACGAGGAGTGGAGACCGAACGATCAGCGTTTAAGGCGCCGACGAGCGTGGATTTGCTGGACCTGTCGCCAGTAGAATTAGACACAGTGCTATCGGCTCCCCCGGCTGACCCGTCGCCGATACCTTCGTGGCAGACGTTGCCCGACGAGAACGGAAGTTATCGAACCCCTAAAGACTCTGGTTCTGATAACCACGGTCTCGGGGGCCGATACGAACACCGTGACGACGATTCGGCAGTACAGATGATGGAAGAGATTGCCGAGCTACGACAAACCATGGGGTCTATGGCCAGGACTGTATCGGTGATAGCGATCCAGATGTCCAGAATCAATGGCAGTCAGATTCAGGAAAGAGAGGCGACCAGACGACCGGACACTGAAAACGACGCCGAAGAGCTGAATGCGAGTTGTGGAGCTGCTGAAACGCCGAACTGAATCTAAGTCCGGATCGCAGCAGGGTTGCGATGAGACGCCACCGCCGCCGAGACGAGAACGAGATGAGCCCATGAGCTGGAGGCAGCCATTACAGACCTCGACCCCTGTGGTTGAGGTGAGGCGGCCGATGTTGACGGCAGCAAAGGCAGCTATCTATGATGGGACAACGCCATTACGGGATTATCTCTCCCATTTCGATCACTGTGCTGCTATCAACGGATGGACATACTCACAACGGGGTCAATATCTGGCCGTCGCCCTCCGAGGATCTGCCCAGCAGCTGCTGGCCAGCTTCAAATCAGAACCAGGGAGTGCCGACTATGGACGATTGAGGGATGCCTTGGAGAAGCGTTTTGCCCCGCCGAATCAACTAGATTTGCACAAAGCGCAGTTAAAATCCAGATACCGTGAGAAGTCAGAAGATCTACCGGGCCTAGCTCAGGCATTATTTCGGCTTGCACAACAGGCATATCCCGATGCCGGGGATGACGTACAGGATACCTTGGCAAAGGATCAGTTTTTGGAGGCTATTGGGGACGAGCTTAGATTTCTTGTATGGCAGACGCGGCCGAAGACCTTAGATGCAGCTGTACACTCTGCTGTAGAAGTAGAAGCATTCAAATCCTCGCAACGCCGTAAGACTTGGGCAACCGCGAAGTCCACGGTTCCTAGTAAAGATGAGGGAATAGCTGCAACCTCCGAGGATGACGAAGAATCTGAAGCTCGCCTGAGAAAACAGATCAAAGAATTGATGGAAGAAATAATGCGAAAGTCTCAGCCTCAACCACGGCGACAACCATCAAGATACGCCAGAGGTCAACGACGGACGTATGGAAATCGGGGACGAAGCAATGCTTGCTGGTCGTGCGGCAGAGAGGGTCATTACCGGGCGGACTGTCCAGATGTGTCCAGAACAGATGACTCTAAACCGCCGAGATCGCCCAAGAATCCTCCCAAAGTTAATACTTCCGGGGAAGCTGGACTCTATTTGCCTGCCAAGATCAGCCCGTGAAGATGTGGTGTTGTGTTGACACTGGGGCGTCGATTTCCCTCCTGAGCGAGAAAGTATACCAGCAGCTGAGTCCGCGGCTCAGACCAGCATTGAGCAGCCCGTCTTATGCTAGTATTCGAATGGCTGACGGTACGCTGATGCCCCTGAAAGGTGAAGCTGATTTTAAAATCACTATAGACGGTACCACACGAACACAGAAGATGATAGTCGGAGATCTAACAGTGGACGCTGTCCTAGGGTACGACTTCCTCAGCACCCACTGTACCAAAATCGACACGGAGCGCCACAGGGTCAAGTACGGTGGCCGTTACATCCAATGCGAGGTCGTGGGGAGCGCAGGCTGTTACCGTGTAGCCGTGACCGAGACTGTGACTATTCCTGCTGGAGCCGAAGCCGTTGTAACAGGAAAAGTTCGTGGGGGCCTACCAGGCGAGGTAGGGATGATCGAAAACGAACCGGAGTTTATCCAGAAGACAGTCGCTCTGTGGCCGTATGGGTGAAGTAGAAGTAGTGGACGATCAAGTTTCGAGTGCGGCCGAAGCGTCGACGCCGAGCCGTGCGAAACCTAGTAGACAGAGGCCCGCCGTGCCGACCAGCGCATGTCCAGACCACCTTACAGATCTGGTTCGACGATCCAGCGAAGGCCTAGAGACAGACCAAGCCCTGGCTGTAGAAGATTTGGTCATCCGATATACTGACCTGTTCGCTAAGGACGATACTGATCTAGGTCGAACGACGAAGGTACAACATCACATAAAGACTGGAAGTGCACCACCCATCCGCATTCCCCCGAGGCGGCCGCCGATTCACGCCCGTGAAATGATCGATGAGCAAGTTGAAGACATGTTACAGCGTGGAGTGGTCGAGCCATCCAGTGGACCGTGGTCAGCGCCGGTAGTTCTGGTGAAAAAGAAGGACGGGAAAATGCGCTTCTGCGTTGATTACCGTGCTTTGAACAAGATCACAGAGAAGGATGCTTACCCGTTGCCGAGGATCGTCGACTCTCTGGATTCTTTAGCAGGTGCAAGTTGGTGGAGTACCCTTGACTCAATGTCAGGGTACTGGCAAGTCGAAGTGTCCCCCGAAGATAGATGCAAGACAGCCTTTGCAACCAGGAAAGGTCTGTACCAGTTCCGAGTTATGCCGTTCGGGCTGTGCAATGCGCCGGGGACCTTTGAGCGGCTAATGGAAGCCATCCTAGCAGGACTCCATTATGATACGTGGCTCGTCTACCTTGACGAAATCATCGTTTTTGGACGGACGTTTGCCGAGATGATTCAGCGTCTTGATGGGGTCTTCGAGAGGTTAAAACAACATGGTCTTAAACTCAAGCCGTCCAAGTGTGGGGCACGACAAGTCCTTTATCTAGGCCACGTGGTATCGCAGAATGGGATCGGAACTGACCCACAGAAGATCCGTGCTGTACGAGACTGGCCTCCACCCGTTTCGCAGACCGAGGTTCGGAGCTTCCTGGGTCTCTGCAGCTACTATCGACGTTTCATCCAGGACTTTGCCACCATTGCAGCGCCGCTGCACACGTTAACTGAAAAGAAGACAGTCTTCATATGGGACACCACAGCGCAGCAAGCCTTTGACACCGTGAAAGACAAGCTGACCACCGCTCCTGTGCTTGCTATGCCAGACTTTAGGCTCCCTGTCATTTTAGACACGGACGCAAGTAACTATGGCATCGGGGCCGTTTTGTCACAGGTGATAGATGGAGAAGAGAAGGTCGTGGCATACGCCAGCCGTGTGTTGTCGAAGGCCGAACGAGCCTACTGTGTGACGAGAAGAGAACTGCTGGCTGTTGTGCATTTCGTCAAATGCTTTCGACACTACCTGTTTGGGCGGAAGTTCCTGCTTCGCACCGATCACGGCTCGCTGAGATGGCTCATGCGGTTCAAGGAACCGGAAGGACAGCTGGCCCGTTGGATTCAGGCCCTTGGCGTCTACGATTTCAACATCGAGCATCGCCCGGGTCGGAAACATGGTAACGCCGACGCACTGAGTCGTATCCCATGCAAACAGTGTGGTCGATCAAGCAGCGATGACGTTCAGGCAGCCGCCCGTGTGATTGAGATGGTGTCGCCAACCGAAGGGTTCGGCCGAGCCCAGGCCGAAGATCCCGACATACACCCTGTTCTCGACTGGGTGCGGCAAGGTAACCGACCAAACCGGGAAGACGTCAGTCCGTATGGACTCGTCACGAAAAGCCTGTGGGGTGCCTTCGATATGTTGGAGATTTGCGATTCGCTGCTGGTTAGACGTTGGGTGGATGACCGTGGTAATGTCAAGCGACGACTGCTGGTTGTACCTCGTTCCTTGCGCCGTAAAGTGTTAAGAGAGTGCCACGACGATCCCACCGGTGGACATCTTGGAGTAAAGAAGACTTTAGCGAAGGTGAGGCAGGCCTATACCTGGCCTGGTCTGCAAACGGACATACGCCAATGGTGCCGAAGCTGCGATGTATGTAACAGAAGGAAGCAGGCTGGACGCAAACCGCGAGGACCACACAGTGGACAGATGACTGGTTGTCCGGGAGAGAGGATAGCAGTTGACATCCTTGGGCCAATGCCCGAGACGGGCAGTGGAAATCAGTATATTGCGGTCATCGGAGACTATTTTACTCGCTGGGTCGAAGCCGTTGCCATGCCCAATCAAGAAGCTCCTACTGTTGCACAGGCTGTGGTGGAACACTATGTGACCAAGTTCGGTGTTCCAATGGCGATACATTCGGACCAAGGCCGCCAGTTTGAGAGCCGAGTTTTCAAAGGGATGTGCCGAATTTTGGGGATGAGGAAGACAAGGACGACGCCATACCACCCCCAATCAAATGGCATGATTGAGCGGTTCAACAGAACATTAGCCCAAATGCTACATGCCAGTGTTGACCGTCATCCAAGCGACTGGGCCTTGCATATACCGCTTGTAGTGATGTCCTATCGTGCTACAGCCCATGAGACGACAGGATTCTCGCCGAATATGATGGTTTTCGGGAGAGAAGTCTCTCTGCCGTCTCACTTGGTACTGGGAGCTCCTCCACGTCAGCAAGTGGAACCTACAGAGTGGGTAGGGGAACTACGGGACGAGATGGACGAGATTCATCGTAACGCCTGGGAAGTGACTGGGAAGAGCCTGCGGCGCCAGAAGAGGGTATATGATAGCAAGGCCTTTCCGCAAAAGTATAAACCTGGAGATCAGGTTTACCTGTACATTTCTGCTTCAAGACGTGGAGAGAATCGGAAACTACGAGACCGCTGGGCAGGACCATACGTGATAAAGAAAGCTCTCACGGACGTGACCTACCGCATTGTAGATGAGGACGGAGGTCTCCGGGTTGTTCACCATGACAAGCTGAAGCCTTTCTATGCTCGTGAGATGTCCACCAGTGAGTCAGATGAAACGTGTGGCGACGATGGAGATGTAGAATCAGATGATAGCGTCGGACATGGCGCTATCTTTCCTTACCCCATGGAACCATCGACTGTCGTCAGAACGCCGACTGTTGACCGGCGACCTCGATTGACCCGGGGCGGGCGTGAGATACGGCGACCACGGAGATTTGCGGATTTCGAGGTTGATTTGCAGTCTGCATCACCATTGGATCTCGAGATGGAAGCTTTACCCCCGGCCGAGGCCGAGACAGAACCGTGGCGGACGACCCGAGGTCGAGTGATTAGACGCCCCGCGCGTTATCGGGATTAATGTAATTCGGCAGTGTTTGGTCAGTGCCGTGAAGCAGGGACCTGATGTCTCCTCCTTCAGTGACGACCCAGCAGACCGCTGGGAGGAACATCTGATGTAATTCTACCGTATTGAAGTCTTTGTTATTATACTGTGGACTATCTACACTTTCGGAGGAAAGGACTACGTGTTCATTCTACTCACCTGTGATTGGTAGCTGTGCCGAGCTCCACGACGAGGGCGTCGTGTTTTCGAAGGCGTGAGTAGTGTGACGAAAATGGCCGTGACCTGGAGAATGTCATTTTCGTTCTACGCTGACATTCTAAATAGCATTGTGAATGGACCGATAATGGTGGATATTCGACTTACCTGTATTAACTGTGCGCTGAAACTTTCAGCGAGTGACGTGTAAATATCCCTGACACGCATTTTGCATCGACACCGGGCGAGAGAAGTCGAACTCTGTTGATCTGACACGAAATCCAACACCGCCCGAGTCTATACTTTCGCTTTATGGGGGCTGCCATGTTTATGCGCGCAAAGGATTCTGGGAGCCAGAGCCTATATAAGACGCAGAGAATGTACGTTCGGCATTCTGTCTCAGACAATCGGCGGGTAAACATCGTGCGGGAGAGCACAGAGACAGGATCGCCGCAAATGCGCCGAATGTGCCGAAAGTGCCGAAAGTGCCGAATTGACTGCCGAAACAGCGCCGAACCATCCGCCGAAGGGTTGGAAAGCCGAGAGCTTAGCCATAGCTTGGGGATAATAGATACTAACACGCACAGTATCTGATGACGAGACGAACCGCCAGACGGGGATAAGATACTAACACGCACAGTATCTGAAGACGAGATGTCCATCAACGGGAAATACAGAGCACCAAATATCCCACACTGCAGCCCATCACACAAATTCCATTTTACATGATTACATATACTTGTTCACATACAAGATCGTCGGCCTTAGGGACGGAATAGATCTAATCACACTCACCTACACTAGTTACCTACAGGCCTCGGCTAGAGGTGACGGATAACACAAGCTTACATCCACTGTACATATTTACACTGCCGCAGGGCTCGAATTATGCTTTGCCGCAAGTCTTTGAATGCTATTACAAATCATTGATATTAATTGACATCACACTGTAAGGTAATAATACGCCCCCGAGACCAGGGCATTATTACCACATATATATATGCAGAAAATCTGAGCCTATTAACTCGTCCTTGGGTCCACGCCGTGCGGGCCGAAGTCGGGTCGCCGAAGACGTGACGTCTGCCGAGCCGAAGTCGTATCGCCGAAGACGTGAGGTCTGCCGAGCCGAAGACGGGTCGCCGAAGTCGGGCCGCCGAAGACGTGAAGTCTGCCGAGCCGAAAGGGGTCGTCGCCGAATTCGGGCCGCCGAATTCGGGTCGCCGAAGACGTGAGGTGTGCCGAGCCGAAAGGGGCTGCCGCCGAAGACGCTGTGGTGTGCCGTACGGGCCGACGCCGCCGAAGGGCTACTGCCAGGAGAGGCAGTGGTACGAAGAGGATTCCAGAGACGATTAATAACGCTTAGATGAACTGGGCCGTGTAACCTGAGACACGGTAGACGTTCCATACAGTCCGGGGCTACGCCAACGACCGGAGAGGAACGAGAGACGCCGTACCATACCACGACGAGGGCCAGTCTGGACGAGACTGGGCCGTGACGCGTCATAGATAGGGTCTCATGTATATATTGTATATTATTCGTCTTTCTCTTTAAGATAAAGATAACTATTAACGATAACTACCTCTAGAGTAGGGATCTTTATTACAGGTATTGTGCGCGTACAGAGCTGTGTACATAGCAGAATACAATATTATTACTTTATTATTGCCTTGGTTGTTTCTACAGGTCCCCCCATCCTACCTCCTCGATCCAGACAAGGTGACAGGTTGAATCGGACCTTCCTCGTTGGCGAATTCCAGTCATACGAGACTGCGTTCACATCAGCCTGACAATTTGTCACAGGGGCCTGAGACCAGGCCGCCTCAAGTCTCGTGTACACCGCAAGGATAGACGTTTTCTGACCGCTCGAACGTCGCACCACCAAATTGCACATGTTCGGCAGAGACTGCGTCATGTCCAGTAGCTTTGTTACTTTTCATTTTTCTACAAATTGATTCGATCTCTGATGGTGATATCGGGGTACCCAGGAATGTGTCTACATTCTCGAGAGAACTTGTCCACATATGCCCCAGCTCATCATTCACTGTGTCCCGAAACACATTGTCGAAATGTGGATCATCTTTAAGTCTAGCCAAGTTATTGAATTGTTCCTTCCAACAATCGTTTACACGCTTATGTTCTTTCACAACTGTACCACCCACCTCGACTGCCGACATGTGAGCACCATGTGGATGTTTCCGGCTACGATTAACCAAATGCCAGAAATATTTCTGGTCAATTTCCTCACTATTATTAATATCCTCCTGGAGCTTAAAATCGTCAGTCAGCTTTGCTTGCCTCAAGGAGTGTCTAAATAGTCTCTTGGACTATTTGTATCTCTGCCACACAGGGTTATCATGATCACGTGGTCTCCCCACATATATCCACTCGTGCCATGCCTTTTTCTTGCGTTTAGCGAGCATAGTTAGGTCATTAGATCAATACGATTTAACACCATTGTTCACACGTTTGACTGGAACATTTCGAGCGGCTGATGTGTTGAGGCACTCAATGGCCTCTTCAACAAATATTTCGATTTGCTCGGGACTGAGTGACCCGAAATCGTCCCGATTCTTACATATCCTGTCGTAGATGACACACATCGTTTTATCCACCTTATCAGTATATCCTTCTTTCAACTCAGTGGGAGTTTATTCCACATAAGTTTAGGTGGTCGTTTTGTGGAAATCGTCATAGGTGTTATACCATCCAGAGCTAGGGTTAATTGGACAGGCAGATGATCGGAAGTGTTCTCTATAACATCATGTAGAACAGCACACGAAATTACATTTTTACACAGAGAACGTGACACAACACAATGGTCAACATAAGATTCGCCAATACCATCAACATAAAATGTATATGTAGGGCCAGTGGAGACCGATAAAATATCAAAAATTTCTAATGAACATCTATTTACAAAATCGAGAAACATATTACCGTTAGATGACGTCACACCTTTACATCGAGCACCTACATGTTCGCCAAAATGACAATTAACATCCCCAATAATGACAATTTCGCAGCTGCCCTGTAACCCTGTTACAATTTCCTTTAGTTCATCCAATACAGTTTGGAATTCATCTAATTTGCTATTGCGAGGGGGAGGTAAACTGACATTACTACAAGTTTAGCGTTGTCGGATAGAGAAACTTCTACTGCGCATATTCTATCACTGTTCAGACATCTTAAAGGCGTTATCATGTGACCTAGTGACCGTCGCCAAGCGATCGCAACACCACCGAAACCGTATTTATCGCTCATTTCATCCATCTGTTTACTAGACTCTCCATAGAATTCAAACTCTTTGTTAAGCTCATCGAGTTCATAAAGTCTACACTTTGGTAAATGGTGTTCTGAGATACCAAGTATGTCATAGTGGAGCATAAGTTCCTCACAGTATGAAGCAACTGTGTTAAAGCCATTCAAATTCCATGCACATGTCCGAAGCGACGGCACAGACGTAGCCGTCATATTGTGTGAGGTATTACAACCGTACGTCACAGCACAAATCGAGCATATAAAGCATAACAACAGATAGTGTAACATAACGAAAGATGCCATTGGGTTAAATTGAGTTGAGAATGCGGTTCATTAATGTTAGAGGAAACATATACACTAGTTCACATTTCTGGATTCTCTGAAGTCATAATCATGAGTGTCCTGGTCATCACGGTAACCACGGTTCACTCTATTCCAACTGTTCTTGTTCCTAAAGTTCTGCCTTGACTGTCGACGCACCCACTCTCTGCATTGCACATTCTCTCTCTGGCCAGAAATCCCCCATGAATAACTTATAGGCCGAGTTGGACGGCACAGCTATTTTACACCCCACAGAGCACAGGTCGAATTTATTGTGTATTACATGGCATCTCACTACCCGCACGCCACGAGTATGACAGTAACTTCTTACACTGAGCATTGTGTCTTCGTCAGTGTCATCTATGTCACGCTTGATGCCATGGACATAGAGCTCACGAGGTGGAGTATTCAGTTTTTGCTGCCCTGATAACTTGTTTTGTGTTCTCTTAACATTCGCGCTATTAGCAAGTAGGTGTCCAGAGTTTATATCACCTCGGCGAGTTTCATGATATGGCTTTTTTGCTTTTGAGTAAGTAACAGTTCCCCACGGGCCTTCTCGCGAAGCGCAGTCAGCATAAGTATTTGTTACGCGTAGATCACCATCCTTTGATTGGTCCAGAGACACCAATGCCTAAGTCAGAGACTTCCAACTGAGGAGAAGAACCATGAGTCAAAGGGTCACGAGTCAGAACGGGCGAGTTAGCGGTATCCATACCGTTGTTAACGGTTCCAATGTTATTTGCCCTACTTTCATTGTCCGCGTCAACCGACCAATCAGCCGGTACACGGAACAAAACAGCTGCGGATTCGCGCCCTGTACGCTGGTCACGCTGGTCGACAATTAAGGAGTTCTCACCATTGTTCAATTCTGAGCTGTTTTCAGGGTTTTCTGTATGCTCAGTATTTTGTTCTAGGAGAGTACACGTTTCACATTTCGCCTGTGGTAACTTACCCGCTTCAACGAGAGCTTGTAATTTAAGATTTAACTCTTCTACTTTTGTACTATCTGACTTCATTGTTTCTATTGTTTCATTCAGTTTCTTAATTTCACGGTCTTTTTCCTGCACAAGGCCTACTATAGCTCAAATACTTTGGCCGAAATTTTGGCCAACGTAATATTGTTAGGCTGGACGGAATTCTGCAATAAATGTTCTGTATGTGTGTCTTGTTGCTGACCGGCATGTTCGGTAAACGACTCACAGAGCTTAGTACATTCCAAGGGAACACATTCACATAACCCGAAATGTAACAAAACAGTTCGTATAAGTCCTCGGCTTCACTGTATAGAGAATGGGGCCCTTTCCTTGCTTTCAGCTTCAAGTAGTTGGACTCGCTTGGTACAGACACGCCCTGGCACTCGAGTTCCGTGTCAAACCTGGTCACAGCAGCTTCAAAAGCAATAATTCTGGCGTCTGATATGGTTTTATGCTCACCGCCTTTGCACAGATTCTCTATTATTTCATTGCGTGGTTTTCCATCGGCTTGGTCTAGCGTTCTAGCAACATCCACGCAAATATCTTGCAGAAACGGCACGGAGCCAAAAATACGTCCGCCACCGTCGTCCGCCATCTTGAATAAAATGCCAAGCCTGCCATAATTCGTATTTACAGGATGCCTGTAATTATTTTGTACCATGGAATAAAATCGCCAAGCCTGCCATAATTCGTATTTACAGTAAAGCCCAAGTCCCACTTAAGCGAAGTTGTTTACGAAACTTTGCGATGTATTGGTCGTAATGTTTAGTAATGGATTGCTTTACAAAAGCCGGTTCGTCATTTGGGGCGAATATATGCGACATGTTTACGAATAATTACGACTGTTGGCGATGCAGTTACAAAGACATACGATACTTTTACGACGGTTAGCGATATTCGAACATTTACGAAGTGCATACGACTACTTGCCATTATTTCACGATGTCTTGCGAATCCGTACGAAGATATTACGACGTTCTTACGACGTTTTTGTGACAGTTTGGGTCAAATGTTTACGATTACTTCGTATACCATCGTTTCCTGTCGTAAGTTATCGTATCTATTCGTATTTATTTTTCACTTGACGATTATTAACGGAACTGTTACCAATAAGGCGATTAAATTACGACTTAATTACGATGCATTACAAAGTAGTTACGACGACTTACGATTATTTACGATAAAATTACGAATATTTGAGACTTAAGGCAAAATCGCATTGCTTGGCGAATTTTTTGAGCATTTTGAAATTGGCGCGGCGATAACACCGAGGCGACGATTTTCTTACGAATTGAAGCGATGGTTTACGAATCATGGCGAATGTCTTTACGAATAGCTTGCGAGTATCTTACCAATACTTACGAACTTAAATCGTCAAGCTTCGTAAAGGAGTTCGCCTAAGTGAGACTTGGGCTTTATTCATTTAGCCGTAAGTCGTAAATTTACGCCTTCTTATTATTTCCACCAATGATATGCGCTTTTACAAATTTGGTGCCGGGATTTACGCTTCTCTCCCTTTTTTTGGATTTGGCGAGAAATGTAGACGGAAGATGGCGGATCCGTAACCATATGTCTACGCTTGTTACAAGTTTACTCATTTGTCAAATTTAATATTCTTGATAAGACATCGAGTTGTTTATGATTTACGGCTAAATGATGTTGTACCATGATACAAAATAATTAAAGGCATCCTGTAAATACGAATTATGGCATGCTTGGTGATTTTATACCATGGTACAAAATGATTACAGGCATCCTGTAAATACGAATTATGGCAGGCTTGGCATTTTATACCAAGGTACAAAATAATTACAGGCATCCTGTAAATACGAATTATGGCAGGCTTGATATTTTATACCATGGTACAAAATAATTACAGGCATCCTTTAAATACGAACTATGGCAGGCTTGGCATTTTATACCATGGTATATATTATTTACAGGCATCCTGTAAATGACGAATTGTGGCAGGGGTGGCCAACCATATACAGGTCTTACCTTGAACATGTATTTAGTCTCAATACCCGCAACTTAACCTGTTTGGCTGACCCACAAAAACTGTGACACCATACCTTGACTGGCATAATATACCTACGATTGTCTGTAGGTCATGAATTAGACATGCGGATTTAGGGTGTGTGTTGTGTTTATGTTGAACTTAATCCCAGCTGATTTCAGGTGAAATTCAGTCGAATATTTTGCATGCGATATAATTGTAAAAGTGAGAAATCGACATTATTGGTTAACAGGTGAACTGAATTGATAATTATGTGGTGTTCTGGTGTATCAGGTATACACAAGTGAGGGAGCTACATGTACCAGTGAGTTTAAAGCCTATACTCTGCTATTCAGCCATGATTCCAGTGTCATGGGCTCTCCTCGTTATCCTATTTCTTCCACGTAAGTATAATATTTTTTTTTGTATTATATTATATTATATTATATTATATATGAGCAACATATGCTCCTTAAACCTTACGTGGCCTGGGCAGAGTCCATTTGTCACCGCCCCCCCCCCCCCTCCCCAATTGTTCCTACTCCTTGAGCTCATTCGGTTATTTTTCTTCTTGTTTTGGTTTCGAAACACGTCTGTTTGAGTGTAGTAGCTGAAAAATTAATTCACGATGCTCTACCAAAAAAAAGATGACAGGCTCGTCGAAGATCGTAAATCGAGCTTCCTCGAAGTGATCAGGTCATAGATAAACAAACACAGCAAAGACTCGTCGAGGATCGTATAGCGAGCTTCCTCGGGATGATCAGCTCATAGATAAACAAACACAACAAAGGCTTGCGACGATCGTAAAACGAGCTTCCTCGGAGCGATCAGGTCCAACATAAACAAACACAACAAACACATGTTCATGTCAACGGCAACTATAGTCTGCAGTGATTTGTAATCACTGTGGGCGGTTTGCCAAGAACTAGGGGGCTGACCCGTACTGTCCAGAAGTGCCACACTTCATGTGAAGTGTGCCTAGAAGTGCTTCTGAAGAGTACACTGAAAAGGCACCTCAAAAACAGAGAAAAATACTGACACATTTCAAAAATACTTCATTAGAAAAAGGCAGTAGCCAAGGGACTCCTCAAAGACACTTCATGGGCTTTGTCAGTTCTTCAGCAAAACTTGGGGGACTTCAGAGACACTTCTGAGACTTAGTTATTGTTCGGCATAATCTAAGGTACTCCTCAAAGACACTTCTTGGACTTTGTCAGTTTTATAGCATAACTTGGGGGACTTCTTCTTACAAAAAATATCTTATAGGATCCTATAAGATTTTGAAAAATCCTGTAAGATTCTAAAATATCATATAAGATTCTAAAATATTCTACAAGATTCTGAAAAATCCTGTAATATTCTGAAATAAAAATCATATAAGATTAAAAAAATCCTATAAGATTCTAAAAAATCCTATAAGATTCTGAAAATCCTGAAAAATCCTATAAGATTCTAAAAAATCCTATAAGGTTCTGAAAAATCCTGTAAGATTCAACCCAATAGGATTTCTAGATTATTGGAATTTTCCCACAAACTGTTACAGTAACATAACATTATAAATTAGAACTACATGAATACAAGCTTCAATGATATTAATTAGCTCTGGGAATATCCCAGCTTAAAGTTGACCGATTTGATTTCACTCCGTGACATCAAATCTCATTTCAATGAAACCACTAAACATCAGAGTTGTACTTCAAAGTTCAAAATAGCTGCAACTGTGTAAAATATTCACATGTGGTTACTGACATATTACTCAGAACTGTGAACACTTTTTTGAATCTTTTAAAGTGATCAGTATCATGGGTTTCTATTTGAATAAAATAAAGATATTAATAATATCAGTCTCTCACATATTAGTGTTATCTAAACAGTATCCTATTAGATAAGAAATCTTGTTGAATTCAGATTTTATAATCATTCCAAATCCATTGGACAAAATGGGAAAGTATTTTTAGAAGAATCAGTTCTAACATAACATAATGTCAGCAACAAAAAATGCACATTAAAGAATACTTTATATTATCCTCTTCATTATTATCACTTGTTTAAAGGATTTTTATCAATATTTGTTTTTCTCTTGAATATGTGTCAGAAGGATTAGTACTTAACTAAGAATTATTTTTTTTCCTTGTCACCTTTGGGCGTATTTGAGCCTTTTTAATTAAAGACCTGTAGCTCAATTTCCGCCAGTTAACCCGTTAATGAGCTTAGGCGTCACGTGACCTTGTGACGCCAGACAGGCGACCGTCTCCTGCGGGCAGTTGTCTGAGCTATACATTAAGCTGTGGATTTGCGATTACTCCATCGCGTATATCGCTGCATAATTAATCGAAAATGATGATACAGAGGACATCTTGACGTTCACCCCACAACCTTTTTTCTGCTCGTTTGTACAACCGTAGGCGGCACAATACGGCATTTTGGAGTCAATTTACACTGCTATTTATAAGGCGGTAGTATTCTCGAGTCGAACTGTTAAGAAGCCCACAAAATCACAGTTCAGATAAAGCCGATAATTAGATTTGTTACAGCTGATTAACTCTCTCTCTATATATATATATATATATATAATTTCTGTTTCTGATAGTCTTTTTCCTCTTAACTGTCTCGTCAAAATGGGTGGAGTTATCTGCCCTTGAAAATTTAATTGAACACCGGGGGGCCACCAGTCGACAACAAACAAAATGGCTGACAGCTGCAAAAATCAGATGGATTTGTTCATGCTGAGCTAGAACTATGGAGGTTTGAAGAACTGTATTGCAGATGGTGATGAGTGCAGCTAGTGATATGGTAAGTAAATTATAAATATAACTATGATTTTTCTGTTTTTCATAACTTAATAAGCAAAGAACTGAGCTGAACAGTGATGTAGACCAGGGAGTATCAGCTATTATTATCAACAAGTTTCCCTGGACATCCATTGACATAATAATGTACTTCACCTTATAATTGCAGTCAAATTATTATGGGTCATATACACATGTAGCATGGCTTTCACAAAGAAATATCCATATCTCTGTCTCAATATCACTTTCAGATCTACCCAGCTGGTTCATCGAGGCAGTGTGAATTGCCATTGTTATGATGTGTGAATTGTCAGCTTGGAAACCCCAGGCTTGGGGACCTCATATGAAGATTGGCATGCACCCCTGGAGGAAATCCCCTGAGGGTGAGATATTTTTATCACAAAACTGCTTGTATACTTCCTGTTCATGTCAAAACAGGTGGATTTAACTGGTTGGGGAGATGCTAGCTCTAAATAAATTATCTTGTTGTTTTGAACTGTTTATTGATTTATAAAATTTATTGATTTTTGTTCCTTGCAGAAGATTGTAGAGTATTTCCATACCAGATTTTTGACAAAATGGTAAAGAAATATGTTTTAAAATATATTGATAATAAAATGTTAGCATAACCTATTTTTAGCTATAATCAGAAAAGGTATAGTCAATTATGATTAGACTTTTCATCATAACAGGCTATATTTTCCTAGTGTATTGATTGTACTATTCATATACCAAAGCTAAGGATCTTCACACACTTCAATTGTACATATCTACCCACATCTTGAGAAACGAGAACATTTCATTTCATACATTTATTTCATTTCAAAAATTTAAGAAAACTATTTGTAGTTAATAAGCATTTATTTGTTATTTGAAACCCTGTATGCATATTTTTTTGCACCAGAAATTAACAAAGACAAATTATAAAAATTCACATGATTGTTTCTCTTCAATTCTAATGGCTTCTTAGATTGTATACTTTCATATTCCAGAATACAGCTGCTACATGGAACTCAGCTCACTTCAAGCAGCCACTCGACTGATGGGAAATTTAATGAGCACACCTAGGTATGGTTGATTTCTTCATAGTGTATTTTGGTTAGAACGTCACACAAACTGTTTATCTCCCTTGTTGTATATCATGGAGTACTAAAGAAAGGATAATATACATCTCCATCAAGCTTTTGTAAATCGTACGGATGTGTTCCATTCTTTACCCTCTATGGTAGTCAACCTATTCAATCATCCTGAGCGTATTAAAAAAAAGAAAAACTGGATTGCATGTCATATGGAACCATATATACAACTGATCGGGTTTTAATTATATGCATGTATTTATCGCCACAGGCCAAGAAGTCCACAATTCAAACTGGTGGGTTTCCGCAAAGGTTGGATGACGTCCAAGTGGACATCAGGGCAACTAAACCAAACTATTTTTCGAAAGATCTGCCGCTTTAAGTTCAAGTTGGACAAGAACACGGTCACCCTTGAATAATAATACTAATACTGCAATAAATTCTCATACCAAAGACTGCATGTAAATACATACATATATAGTACTGTGCTGTATTTTGTCTCAAGGATTTGTGCTATATAAACTGCACGTTTCTTGTTAAGAACCATCAGATTCATTGTAAATATTTTATGATGTACTGTTTTGTCTCACTCTCAGTGTTTTCTCGAAATAAAACGTTCTCTGCTCAAATATATATTTGTGTCTTCTTTTCCGGGAAAGTAAATATCTCGTGGCTACATACCTTTCATTACACGGATTTGCTATGATGCAAATAAGGTACTTCAAGAGCACTTCAGAAGTGCATATGAAAGGTATCCTTCTGGAGAAGAGTGGATGAAGTGCCTTGCCATATAAGGACATTGAAGTGCCTCAAATATTCTAATTAGGTACTTCAAGAGCACTTCAGAAGTGCCTATGAAGGTTACCCTTCTGTGGAAGTGTCGATGAAGTGCCTTTGCAGTACTTAATTAACATATTTGAGGCATACTTCAAAAGTACTTCCAAGTGACTCATTGTGACTTCAATCCCCTTATATGGCATTGCTACAAAACAATACTCACACTGCAAGCACACTTCTGACTCTGAGCCATGCACTTCAAGGTAAAAATATGGCCACACTTTAAAGTTACTTCAACGATACTTCAAATACACTTCTGGACAGTAAGGGGAACTTCCTTTTATGCATATTAGAGTCAAGCTCTACCACAAAATATACCAAATTTTATAATGGCGTAACATTGACGTCGTATTCTAAACACGCATTTTTACCTGCGGCACGCAGGTCTACGGGAGGCTCGCGTTGTTGTTGTTCTTCTTCTTCTTGTTCTTGTGACTTTTTGAAATGCGCATGCGCTAAGAGAGTGTGATCTCTGCCACACTTTTCTTTTCAACCTCCGATCTCACATGAAACCACTCAACCTGTAACCATTTCGGTCATCTATACGCGGTAAGACTGACCCTGGGATCGTGTGTATCCATTTATAGCCTACTTTCGGCAAGTGCGAGAGGGAATTTCCAGAAATCAGTACCACGTGACTTCGTCAGCCAATCAGCTAAAGTCTACCGACGTAACCCCAACGTAACTCGCCATTTTCGAATCATGTGATGCCCTACTTGTTGAAAATTACAGATCTACCACACCTCTTGGGTGATACGAAAGTTATTTATACCTATATATTTTGTAAGCCTAGCCTATATCTGTTTCCCAAGTGGTTTGAAAACCCTGTAATTTATCAGATTTCTCGAGTCTGTTCTCTGCCGGATGAAGGCCGAACGGAATCCCGTAATATACCGGATATCGCTCCGCAATAATGGAGACTCACGATTCGCAAGCCATCTTATGGATGGCGAAGTGTACGCAAATGGAAACCACTGTCTTCAAGCGCGTTTGAATTCATTTGCAACTATATTCGGTGGAATGAATTATTGCTTCGTTGATTTCCGTTCAGACTTCAATTCTCTTACGTCAGTCGCTTTAAAGCTGTCGGTCGTCACATCAGTCATTGTCTTCAGATATTACCATTTTCATTGAACAGTATGCAGATGTATACACAATTTAAGATCCTTGGATTTCTTATATACCAAAGAAGATGAGCCGCAACCTTGTCGGTGGTTCAGCTAATTTGCATACAGTCCCAGGCGACTGTCTTAGAAAGTAGAAAAATAAGTTCACTACTTCTAGTAACCATTTTATCTACCCAATCTAGATAAAACACAAATTGGCGAAGAAGCATAACAAGTAACGCATTATCATTATGATTAACATTGAATAATACTTGGTATCAAATTATAGATCATGCATCATAAAAACAAACGCAACAATTACGTTTCAGAAGTAAGCGGAACAACTCAGCAACTTTCACCGAATAAAGATGTTTAACTTTATCCCCAAGCAATTCGCATATATGGAAATATGTTTTGAAAGGAAGAATAACTTAACCCTCTGTGGGAATCGAAACAATGACCCTCCAATCCCTGGACTTGCACTTAATGGTAGCTATACCGATTCATTGATAATACTCAAAACTGACTTTATGCGCAAACGGTTTTATAATACATAAATGACTATGTAGTATTTAATGAGTCCGACAACCCTATGCGCGAACAGTACATCATAGTTATATTGTGTACTTTCGGTTACAAGCATGAAATTTGGCACATAGCTATTTCGAATGATCCTCTTTCGGAACCAGTCCCTCTATCCTCATTCTCGCAAGCCAGGGCCTTGCTTCGCTGGTATTGATGTTCTCGTCCTCTTCCGCACTCATAATCCCTTTAGAATTGCATTAATCACTTCCGTAAAATCAATACTTATGTGTATCAGCAGACAACGGGCAGAAACATGTTGCATTTGACATCATTCTCTCAAGTCAGAGCCCATTTCTGCTAGAACTTACTGGTTCTACACTTCACAATTTACGTTACTTTGTCAATCAGTTTTACGAATGAAATTACGTCATATATTAGCAGATACTGACCATAAAAGCGATCTATTTGACCTCGTTGTCAATGTCTTAGCTATACCGACTCATTGATAATACTCAAAACTGACTTTATGCGCAAACGGTTTTATAATACATAAATGACTATGTAGTACTTAATGAGTCCGACAACCCTATGCGCGAACAGTACATCATAGTTATATTGTGTACTTTCGGTTACAAGCATGAAATTTGGCACATAGCTATTTCGAATGATCCTCTTTCGGAACACAGTCCCTCTATCCTCATTCTCGCAAGCCGGCCTTGCTTCGCTGGTATTGATGTTCTCGTCCTCTTCCGCACCCATAATCCCTTTAGAATTGCATTAATCACTTCCGTAAAATCAATACTTATGTGTATCAGCAGACAACGGGCAGAAACATGTTGCATTTGACATCATTCTCTCAAGTCAGAGCCCATTTCTGCTAGAACTTACTGGTTCTACACTTCACAATTTACGTTACTTTGTCAATCAGTTTTACGAATGAAATTACGTCATATATTAGCAGATACTGACCATAAAAGCGATCTATTTGATCTCGTTGTCAAAAGCTAGGACCTTGATTTCCTTGAGAGTTTTTTAAATTTATTTTGATACCTTTCATATTGACTTGGAAGTCATTTTCGCGAATGCAATAATTTGATGTACCAAAAGATAATAACGAGAATTCGACATGATTCTCTTATACACGCAGACCTTGTTTAGTGAACTAACCCTGAAATTTCGCACTTAAATCACCTCCCGAATGACTTAATGACAAACATATTTGCGAATTGATTATAGGGCGATATCCATAGATACTGACAAGAAATGTTTCTTATTTGCAGAATTTGACTTAAAAAAAAAAATTAATAAAATTATCAACCTTCGAAAAGGCTTGACCAAACATGTCGGATGAGGTGATATCTCCTAAGGATGAAATAGGTAATCATTTGTATAGAAGGAGCAAATCATGCATTGATATTGGCTTGCTGCATGGAAAAGAGTGTCAAGGTACCGTATTTAGTTTGCAGATGATAACGCACATAAATGCAGAAACTTAATTTATTATTCTAATCGAATATCAAGACTGTCACAGGCCTCAATTTGAATCGTGAAAAATGTCATTATGCCTCTTGAACAGTTCGATAAAGCCTTCAACCCCATTCCATAGTTTCACAGATCAAAGTGATAGACCTGATAATAAATTCATTGAAAATTAACTTTGACGGAAATATAAATTTTCCATTTTGCTCGGCAAAGTAAGCGAGAAGGGAGACTGAAGAGCGTAGATGTTCGCGCTATGACTAAATCCTTGAAATTTGTTTGGATTTCCAAATATTTGAAAGCCTTTTTGATTTGCAAAAATCAACGGCTGAACGGAATGTTTTGAAACTTGGAATTCACGATACTTGTACCAAGACATTGCCAAAGCGATTATTGTGACTTCGTCTGTCAATTCAGTATAGACGGCACGGACCAGTCAACATCGTCGGATTTTGAACGAGGAAAGCGAATATATATATATTGTGTCAAATCTATTAGTCAATTCCTGCAATTGTGGGTTAGAAGTTGAAAATTACTTCCCTTGGCATGAAAACACTTGCAGATGGCGCTTTTTTCTACAATTACCACTACCTCCGCTGATATGTCTTTCACTGTATTATTGCCACTGCCGCAGGTTTTGACTACAATGTAGTCATTTCTCACTTGTTAGTAGAGGTTTAACTCAGTTTTTTTCAAAATTATTTATTTATGCTATTTTCTCAGGGAAAACAACATAATAAATTAGAAATAATTGTCTCATGTGAAATAAAGTGATTCTGAACACTTCAATTTTGAAGAAAAACGACGACAACATAACGTTTTAATCACACCTTTATGACCGCCAGTTTTACTTTATCCTCGGGGTGCACACTACAGTTGCGTAGGAATGGTCTCTCTCGAATTTCATAATAGAGACCGTGACCGTTTATGACCACGGGCCGACCTTTCCACGCTCTCAGTTACGCCCTTTTAGCGGGCGTGAAAATCATGGCTCATTATTAACGGCCTGAAAATTTGACGAAAACTGGTAGGTCAATGTCCATGCTGTTTTCGCCATTTTAAACTGGCCGCTCAACGTGGAAGACGAGACAATGTATTTTGTTGAAATCGCTCTCACAGATTTCTCTGAAATATGGATCCAATGTGACAATTTGTTCTAATTTTTAAGGGTAATTCAACTATATGAATGTCACTTTCTTTGGAGTAATGGTACAAACAGTCTCTTTGAGATTACCTATAAGTTGGCGTTAAAGACTATTTGATTATTGGTGACCGAAGAGGGGATCAGGATCCCCTGCTCGGAGGGTTGTGCAAATAAGCTCCAGGTGATTCCGATAAGCTGGGACGCCACGGAGTGCCAGTTCTGATTTTTCGTCCTTTCAGAGATAGGATGGAGGGTTTGGCAAAATGCCATAATGCTCCGTAAGACTCTCAGTGTTAACCCTATCCGCTCACCTCCAGCAATCCAGCGAACAAATGACGTTGAAAATTCAGACATCAACATCAATATAACATTGAAAAGTGATTGCATTTGCATAGTTGACCTTCCTTGGTATGTTATCATTAAATCAATATGCATATGGTCAATGGTTCAACGTTCAAACGCCGAGAGCGAATCAACGTCAGAATGTATGTAAAATTTAATATTGAGGTTCAACGTTGGATCATCCTTTTCCCAACGTCATTTTGCTTAAAGGGAAGAAATCACCTTCCATCTTCTCTGTTTAAGAGGTCTGGGTGTTAAGTCTTCAAAATTAATTCCGGTAGCGTCAGTATGGGTATAAATCCAGCATCAGACAATACCATGGATAATCTTAAAAGCTGAAAAGCTGCAGTTGGTATGTTCCTCATTCAACCATTTTTATCTTGAAGTACCAGAGCCTGAAAATGTTCAAGAGAACTTCTTTATTGCTGATTATTACTTATATAATACACCGAAAACTATTTTCCTAAAGTATTGAACCTCTGTCATACTTATCATAATAATAAAAAAAAAACAAAAAACAAACGAGGGATTAGAAAATCGACAAAATGAGTCCATGATGATACCAAATCAATCTATCAAAGGGGTGACGTTTTTGTCTGGTAGGGCTTGTTGTTGTCTGACAAAGCTTTGGATGCATATTTGGAGCAGGCGGGAGGGGGGGGGGGGGGGGCAAAGTCCCGCGTTAGACCAAAAATCGCACAGGTCTGGTAAGTAGTATAGAAAGAGCATACTAATAATAATAAATCCTTTATTTTGTAAGGGTTGTACACAATTAGCGCCAGGGAAGCATTGTGGCCCTTCAAACGTATGTACAGCATTAGTAAATATAATTAAATGGAATATGATAAATATATAATATAAAACTAGTACCATATATTTTTATGTAACTCAATATAATAATAACAATATATTGATAAAATAACTTGGTTATAAAAAAAATTATACAAAATAAAAATAATAATAAATATAAAAAAATAATTAAAAAAATAAAATATTAAAAATAAAAAGTAAAATATATAATAAAGAAAAAAAAAAAAAAAATTTTTAATTAAAGCTAGCGATTTGAATTAAAAACGTTTTTCAAATATCTGCTTTTAAAATAGTTAAGACTATTGGCACATTTCACAGATTCTGGAAGACTTCCATAAAACGGAAGCAGAACATACAAAACTTCGTTTGAAAGTCTCAGTTCTTGCCTTTCGTATATAAAGATCGTTGTTTTCTGCTGATCTTGTACAGCGTTGATGGACATCCGTTACTCTAATAAAATTATTCAAATACTCTGGAGCCAAGCCATTTAAAATCTTGGAAGATAAAACAACTCTCTTAAAAACAATTCGATCGGATATTGGCATCCAATTTAGAGTTCTAAAAAGTTGAAAAGACGGAGTTAAAATATACTTGATGCTTAGAATTACTCTAGCAGCTCTTTGTGACGTCACTTCCGGTTCACCTGCGCACAATATCGGATAATAATGGTGCGCAAGGGTCGAAGGTCACTTTAGATCACGTGACTGGAATCGGAAGTGACATCACAAAGTACGCTCAGAGGTCAAAGTTCAATAGACCTCGGAGTGCTCTTTCAAAGGGTCAAGACGGGAACCGGAAGTGGCGTCACACAGGTCATATTCAAATTTTTGAGTTCAATGGACCTCAAGATCCTCTTTTACTTGGAGCATATCACGAAACCTGGCTATCAATATGAGTGGTCAACGAACGTGTGCGATATGTATCGCACGTCATTCTCCGTGAATCGGTATTGTCTACGTGCCGATTGTGTGACGTCACAAATGTAAAATGCGACCGAATTAGCTCTTTCAAAGGGCCAAGAGGCGTCTACGTGCCCTTCCGGAACCTGGAGGCATTTTCACAAACTGGTTAACTACGGTATACAAAAGAACCAAATCGTTTTATTTCAGGAAGAACCAGGTTTTTTATTTTCATACCAGATAACACAACATGTATATTACAGTTACTTCCCCTTATTATAACATCAACGACAGAAGTTCAGTGGAATATCTACTTTGTAAGTTCACCTTTACGTTAGCATCTATAGGGTAGGAGAGATTGGGGTACAGTGGGACATGGGGCACAGTGGGACAAGCCGTCTAGCTCCTTTGTTAAGAACAAGAAGCACATTACATTATTATCAGCAGAAAGCTATCACCCCCATACAAGTTCTATATTGACTACAAGTAAAACCTATCAATGGTGAAAAATTAGGGACACAAAAATTGTTTTTGAGCAGTCCAAGTAAATTTTAGGACTGAGGATGATAGTTCGTTATGAGAAGTTTTCAGCGGTACTTCATTGCTGTTTTGTTACTACTGAGATAGGATAGACAAAGGTACACTTTAATTATATCGATTTAATATCTCAGCTGTACATGTATGTATTAGTTTTTTGTCATAAAAAGGAATATATCATGCACCTGGGGCAGAGTGGGACACTTTTGCCGGGGCAAACTGGGACAATAATAATCAAATGGTGAAATTTCCTTTCATCCTAAAATGCCATCAAAGTGCATCATTTTGTTTCCTAGATGGTAGTATTTGCTAATCCTATCAGATTTGATGAGTTTTACTAAACCTTTCAAAGTGAAATGCTTTCGTTGGGATGAGAATCACACAAAATATTTTTTTCGTCAAATTTGGCTCCTGGGAAATTTTTTACGTAAAGCAGAGGCCTAAAATAGTCACTAACTTAACCACCGCTGTTGAATCTTCTAAACTCCTATGAAACATATTAGTATATACTTCTTATAAAATATATTTTGATTATTGTCCCATCGCACCCCAGTGAGTGTCCCAGAGTATCCCATAGTGGGGCAAACTGGGACACATTTTTTTACGTTTTTAAAACAGAATGCTGGAGAAAAGTATAGCAGATATTTCAGATTTTTTTGTGTGAGTATGTCATAATAGGTATAAGTTATAACGAGAGTATACAAGGTTACACTACAGGGCAATAATAACAGAGATTTTCCCAAAAAGGTGAAAAATGTCCCAGTGTACCCCAATCTCCCCTACCTATGATTCTAAATATCCAGATACCATCTGGGAGAACTTTGCGTTTGGGGTAGAAGAAGGTGAAGGCGTCCCGCTGCTGAGTGTAGGAGCGCATCTGGTTCTGGGCGACACGAAAGCCCTTGTTGGTCCCACTGGGACTGGTTTTCTTATAATTGTAGTACATCGAGGTACAGAGCTTTGGTTATGTAATTATCCCGACGATTGACTCCTTTACAACTGAACTTGTTGGTGTTGTTCCCGCCGTAACAATATTTCTTTTTTGAGCAGAGGGCGATCATGGTCTCAACCGCCCATTCTAACTTGAAGAGACCGGGGGTCTTTCCTCATACTTGTAGTGGTCTTTTCTCGGCAGCCATCGATCTCTTTCATAGCGTTCTCGCAGTTCCGGTTTGACCAAGGATTCCCCGTTCGGGTTAAAGACGGCCATGTACGCGGAATCCCTATCCATCTCCATTAACTGCCATTCTGACGGGTCGAAGAACACGCCCATGAAATCGCACAGTAATTCCGGCATCTGCAACTTAGCCAGCTGGTACACCATGCTCCCGATTGCAGCGGTAGATTACACGTGATTGTCTTTTTGGCCGAGGTGACTTCATTCGTGGTGTCGTCAATCATCTCCATGTACTGGTACAGGGGCGAATTCAGACGTTTGCGGGCTTGTTTTGTGGTACAAATTTTAAATGTCGACGTGGCGATTCTGGTTGGTTACGGTTCTAACATAGCCACTGTTGCCAAGCAACTTCATCGTTTCTGCGATGATAGCTTTGTTGGGGTCGGCATCTCCTTGGCGACGGACAGTGGACACAGCCTCCAGAAAGTCCTTGGAAGAAGCCTCGGGTGTAAACTCCATCACTTGATAGATTTAGGTGATTTCAATACCGTGATGCAGGTACCAGCAGTAAGGGTGTGCCAAGCAAGATCCTCTCACCAAACATATTTTCGATTAACATACGCCGGGGTTGTGTGAGTACATTATGTTCCTCGGCATACGCCCGCGTGGTGGGCCCAATGTCGTCTCGCCCAACCTTGGTGTTTTTGAAGATGGGCGGACATTCGGCGAACTTTACTTTCAGGTGCTCGGGGTCATGGAAGTCACATTCGACGGACCCGTAGAGGTCTCCCGTGTTAACAGTGCATAGAATGTCGGACATGGTGATGATGGTCCGGTGATCCAGCAGCCGGCCAAGGGCGTGTAGTGTAAAATTTGCTATAGGTGGCCCTCCGCAGTTTCGTAGTAATGGCCCCTCTCTAATTTCATAATACGATAGACTGCCCTTGTTCTGCTACATCATAATTCTTCTTGTCTTCTTAATAGCTTATATCTATAATGCCATCCTGTTCAGCATTATCAACGCTGCAAACGAGTACGTACAAATCGAGTGCTGGCTTCGTCTACACGCTGATCAGGATCATGGAGTAAAGTTTGTCCTGCCTCAGTTATGCCCCTTGGGTGTGCCTAAAAATCGGGACTCATTTACGGGAAGAAAATCTGACAAAAAACGGTTAGGTTTTCACCCCCTTTTTTTTGCCTTTTTAAGTTGAGACCGGACCAGGGAACGTGAGTAAGAAGTTTAATTGAAATCGCTCTTACAGATTTTTCTGGAAATTGAGCCGAATTTGACCATTTTTCGACATTTTTAAGGGGTTTTCTAGGAAAAATGAAGCAAGCATGGAGGAGAATGTTCGAGTTAAATTTTTCTATAACATAGCAGTGTTATATCTTAAAATAATAGTTTCATCATGCTCTTTCAGAAAATATATACATATAAGTGATTTGGGTTGAAGGTTTTGCGACAACTGGTGGCCGAAAAACGGAGCCATAGTCTATTCCATGCCGAATAAAAGAATCTCCGGAGTGCACCCTTAAGGCATAATAGTGGAGTCTATGCATTATCTTAATGTAGACTCCGTTACGGAGCGGAGATGTATCATTACGCCAGATTGTTTAATTTTGACTGCCTAGTTATACCTGAAGCTCTATTTTCGGAAGCAGGTGGAAAGAAGACCAGGAGTTCGATTAAAATAATCCACAGTGTTTCCATTAGTATACAATTGAGGTTACTGCATACTGT
>JAVTVY010010552.1:0-45965 GCA_036873755.1 Hanleya hanleyi | reverse complement strand
AGGAGTGCAACTACCTCGAACACGTCACTGTTGGAAATGTGCTCCAAAATGCTCAGCTCACATAAAAAGTTGGGGTTCATTTGCCTGAATGCGAATCCAATATGGCGGCATAAATTTATTCAATGATAGCTTTGCTCAGTTTAATGCAGTATACTTATAGTGAATTTTGGTACACAGTGTAATAGGAATAGTTAATAACGCCCAGTGGAACACTTGGATCACCATGGAACGATATGCTTGGGATATTTTGAGGTACTATTTACCCTTATACATATAATTGTATTAATATGAAAGCAGAATTATATGATGTTTAGAACAACATGCAGGCTTCAAAACCTTACCGCTATATATACCGACCTGGCCATATCGGTACTCCCTGGGACGTCCCTGGTGGGACTCCTATACATAATGCGAGGGATTATAGGGCTCATGTCATACACAGTTTGATATCTGACCCGAGGGGCCGATTTGTCGGGGCCAGGTGAGATAATAGCGGAACGTAAGCTTGGATATTTTTTGAGAATGCCTCTTGAGTTCGGTAGGTCCGCCTCTCGGATCATGAGCTTTGATGTCCCCTGAAGAACCCCGAGGAGACAACTCCTTTACTGTTAAGGACAAGGCTTGTGCTTTGTTAGTGATTAAATATTGATTTTTCGGACACTTGGGGAAAATACAATACAGTAATACAGTCGGCACTGGACAGGCAGCTCATATCAGACGAATGATTTAATGAAGTTACTGACGTGAAATATAGTTCAATCTTTTAGAAATATTATCGATGTATTATGTATGTATTATTGTGTCCTCCAATATTTTGGGAAAAGGTCTAGAACCATCGCAAAAAGAATGTGAAAATTACTTCACTTGTCCGTTTTTTATTTAATTGTTCAGTCGCGAACAGTCTCCGTCTGGGTCTAACTACGGGGAGTAGTCGTATATATTTATTAACACCGCCGAAATAACCTGACCCTGGCGAGGCTAGACGATCGACCGTGCGTCTTTATAATCCGATTAGCCTAATTCAGTCCACCGTTTACAGCAGGCAAAACATACATTTACTCTTTGTTTCTGTGTATATTTCCAGTTAATAAAAATGGAACTTTAATGCATAAAGTGATAAGTATCATTTACATTGTGAGATTGACATTTCAAAACATAAATTTACTCTTTGTTTCTGTGTATATTTCCAGTTAATAAAAATGGAACTTTAATGTATAAGGTGATAAGTATCATTTACATCGTGAGATTGACATTTCAAAACATAAATTTACTATTGGTTTCTGTGTATATTTCCAGTTAATAAAAATGGAACTTTAATGTATAAGACGATAAGAAATATAATAATTATCTAATTATTAAAGCTATTCGTGGTTAAATAAACTTTTTGGTCAGATATTGGAAGATGATACACAAATTCATAAAGAGCCTTCTAAAACTGAATGGGTTTCTAACAACATAGTACTAATTGGATTTGTTTTCTTCTGTTTCCAGTTATTAAGAGACTTTGACACACTTGTGGGGAAGGACATTGATAAAGAGTTCCTTAATTGGAAGCATGAAGAAATACACGTCAGCAGTGTTCAACGTATTGGCTTCAAAACAACAACAGGAGGATTTAAGGACGCTGAAGGAAAATCCGTCATTGGAAGAAGATGATAAAAAGTGTGAGTATTTTGCAAATCTGCAAAAATGCAGTAATCTATTGATCGGCATGATTTTCACTTGGATGGGCAGGACATAATGCAGATTAAGTTTGACATGAATTATTTGGAAGGTATATATATTATGAATCGACCAACCAGTTCGTAGATGTTGGAATACTGGACAAACAATTGTTTGCCAAATAAAAATACCACTTTCTTACACATTTTATCCCTGAATGGGTTGTTTATTGTAATTTAAATCAAAGGAAGATAATTAGCTGAAACTGCCTTCTTTCAACCATTGAATGCAAAAGAAATGATGGGGGCGGGGAGGCTGGATGGAACTGTCAAGATGTATTTTTCATCATTTAATTTAATATGGATTCTTTTTCTCATACAGATCAACTGGCCATTGCCGTGGTGCCAGACATTGTGGGCCATTTCAAGGAAGACCTAACCATGCTGATCCAAAAAGAAGTAAGTGAATAATTCTTCACGAGTGTAATCGATATAGTTCCTGATGCTAACCACATAGATCCAACATACAACGTCGATGAGTATACAAGTAAGAACTTTAGGGCATTGAAGGCGGAAACTGCATTTCTTCTCTTTTCTCCTATATTACTTGTATGAATATATATAACTTAGTAATGAGCGATGCTGGTTCGAATTGGAATTTGGCCTGGTTTGATATTTCTTAAACCTGTCTAGCGTACAAACTGACACCTACCTGTACACACGATATGATTTATTACTACATCCGCAGGCAGAATAAAAGGTTTTTGGACATTCAACGTATAATTCAGAAGACTCAATGGCCATGATGGTAAAAGATTATGATTGAACAATACTACCAATCCCATATGCTTATATATCTTTTATGTTACTTTCAGGTAACTCCAGGACACCAACTATTGTCCACCAGGGTTCCAATATGGAGACCGCGGATACCATCTCTGTCTATGTGGAGAAGCAGAAGCTTTTGGATACGACGGATCTCCTGCTGGGATTGAAATGCCTGCTCGTCGCATAGTGGTTTTTTAATATACGCTACAACGTGAAAGTTATAAACAACTCCTTGACATAACTCGAACTGCCTTTTCTGAAGTTGTCCTATACACGGCCAAGACCTACCGTTACCAGGACGGTGACAAAGTTACAGGAGCAGTAAGAGCTACTTCTCACTTACAGAAAACATTCTTGAACCATGACTCTTTATCATACTTATGTAAGTGTTTCATTAACTTTTAAAGTGGGTGGCAATTCACCAAAGTAGCAGGCAATTCTTATGGCATTTAACATTGAGTAATACAGACAACTGAGCAAAGTAGGTGGCTGCCCTGTTGAAAGTAGTCCCAAAAATTGTCGCCTTCTAATAAAACCCGTTATGAACATTCGGACACATATTAATGTGTATATTTTACTGCTTGTCCCCCCCCCCCTCAACTCTCAATCAAGTGCCATTGCCCTTTTTGTTACCTGTTAAACCCTACTCTCTGAGAGTTTTTGATTTTCGGTCTGAGAGGCCAGGACACCCCAGCAGGTTATGTACAAAAGCATTCCATGACAGTTATCCTCACTCCACTCCACCCTCCCCCCCAAACAACTCCCCCACCCAGTGGCATTGCCATTTTTGTTACCTGTAATACCCTACTCTCAAAGTTTTCGATTTCGGTCACAGACTGTAGGCGGGTGAAAGTTGGAGGCATAAGTGACATGAACATAACGTGCTCAATTTAGTGTGGGTTGGGATGCTTGTATTTTTAATCGTTTGAACTTTGTGCTTTCAGGGATTGAGAGTGAACTATGATATCAGGGAGGGCTAACATGAAAAGACCAATGTAAATGTGCTTTTGGTGATTTCCTTAATAAAATATATCATACATATATTTTGTGTTAATGTTGTTATTGTGTACCTCGAACAAGAGCCATTACTGGGTGGTACGAACACCACTAATTCTCACTAAAAAGGTGCAAATTAACACCTTTTGAAGGTGTAATTCTCACGAAATGGGTGTGTTTTAACACCCCTGGAAGATGGAATCATCTCCAGAAGGTGTATTTTAACACCTCTATAAGGTTTAAATGCGGCTAAAAGGTGTAAATAAACACCCAAGAAGGTGTAATCTCAGTCAAAGTGTAATTCTTAATAATAAGGTGTGATTTAACACCCCTGGAAGATGGAATTATCACCAGAAGGTGTATTTTAGCACCCATAGATGGTTCAAATTTGCCTAAAAGGTGTGAATGAACACCCAAAGAAGGTGTAATTGTGTTGAAAAGGTGTAAATTAACACCACTGAAAGGTTTAGTGTGGTCAAAAGATGTAAATAAACACCCCTGGGTTCCCCCAAAATATGCTTATAAATTTGTCTGGAAGGTGCAAATTTTATTCAGAAGGTGTGAATGAACACCCATGGAAGGTGTAATGTGAGCAAAAAAGGTGTAACTTAACACCTTTTCGCGAAGGTGTAAATTTACACCTTTCGGAGAGGGTGTTAATTCACACCCAAAAGGGTGTTAGCCCTGGGACAAGCCATTTACACCCCGTAGAGGTGTAATTTACACCTTCTGGGCTAAGTGTGTAGGCTCCAGTCCTACTCACTTTGGAGTGGGTGGTTGGATGGGTTCAAGTTCCTGTTGCTTCAATGCATTTTGCTGAGAAGCAACAGGAACTTGATAATGTGATGTCTAGCACTGTAATATCACTTGTCTTTATTGCACCATGTAAGCGTCCTGTCTGTGTCTTGTGCGCTGTCCTCGATGTTTTAGGTTTTGGGTGGTGCTTAGTTGCTTCGTCGTGATATAGCTGAAATATTGTTGAAAGTGACGTTAAATTCTATTCACTCACTCACTCACTCACTTTGGAACAGCTATACACATACATGGTTTGAATTGTCGTGGCAGATATCGGTTCACATGTCCCTTGAAACACAAACCTTACACCCGAGACACTTGCACGAATGTTACAGGCAAGTAGGCGCCTAGTTATGAGGTTGGGTTTGGAAATCTTACCAGTAGCCGGTGCGAAGAGAGTGCTGCATACATTAACATACGAGACCATCAACCAACCACCATGCCATGCTAGGGTCGAGCCCCCGGAAATTGTCTTCCTGCCATCCCATAATAGCAGTGCTCAAAATGGTATTCGTTTCGACAACTTTGACAAAGTTTACTGATGAGAAAAACCACGATTTTCACGTTCGTAGACTACTCCAAGTCTTCTCCAAGAATTTAAGGTAAATTTTACACAAAACAACTCTGTAGAAATAACGAACAGCGGCTATAGTCTCCACTACCCACGTGAAATTGCTACAGGGATAGATGTATAATACGCCCGACAAATATATTTTTAAGTATGGCCTCATACGCGCATTAATCTGCCAAACGTATGATATGATAATAAATAACACAAAACATCAAAATAAAGTTCAAAACAAGCCACCGACACAATTTGAATTACTACTTGGGCCATTTGGTTGAAAAAAACTTGAAAGAAACTTGAACGAATTGATTACATTCTTCAGAGGATGTTGGACAGGGGAGTACTTCGGACGACCCTACTGGGCAGCCTAGGCCAAATTCAAGAAGAATTTATGAGGGATCTCTGCATAGATCCCGATCCCTAACGGGATCTGCATCTGCATAGATCCCTAAAAACATATTAAACACCGACACCTTCTGATTTGTACATGCTATATTCTAGATCTGAATACTAAGTTCACCGCTATGTTATTTGGGTTCGACGCGGTAGCTTAGATATGATAGCCGCCGCCTTGCTACGGTAGGAGCCAGTTTCAATCGAAGCCTGTAATCAATTCGTGGCTTACCAAGATATAAAACTGCGATGCCATTACTGTTTGCCCATTCCGCTTCGAATGCCACCTTCTTTCGCGCTATATATCGCCCATAATATTAGTTAGACACCATTTCTAATCACCACATATGCTCAGTGTTTGGGACGTTTTCTTAAACTCGCTCGCTGGAGGGATTTTGTTGGAGTGGAAAGGAGTCGTTTCTACCCCTAGGCGGAGTCTTCCTGTCCATGTTGCAGCAGACAGCTGCGTTCGTGGATATCTGGTGGAGGTTCGGATTTCGGAAGAGAGCGAGGTACGAGTCTGTGCTTTTCCGAGAGGGCGAGTCCATATTTGTTGAAAACGGCTACCGGGCCTATGTGATCGTGAGTAGAAGTGGTGTCCAACTAATATTATGGGCGATATATAGCGCGAAGGAAGGTGGTATTTGAATCGGAAGGGTACAAAGACTGGTCGCAGTTTTATGTCTTGGTAAACCACGAATTGATTACAGGCTTCGATTGAAACTGGGTCCTACCGTTGCAAGGCGGCGGCTATCATATCTAAGCTATCGCGTCCAACTCAAATAACATAGCGGTGAACTTAGACATTCAGTTCTAGATATATTCAAGTATGCTAGGAATCAAGCTGCTCAAAGTAATGTGCCAGTGACCCGGGTGACGGTCAGGTGTAAGAAAACGACTCGTAATAAAACGAGGTGACTGTTAACGGAGTGCAACTTCTTATTCAGAATATACCAGTCTGTTGTGAGGTCCAACGCCGACGAAGACGAAGCATAGGTCAAAGTGACTTTGTACAGGGACGGACAGTAGTGGGGAAAATGATTCCTGAAACGTTGAGGAATCAGGGTGGAGGATGGGTCTTGGGGATCCGTTAGTGATGAGGGAGTAGATACCTGCCATTCACCATATTTTCAGCATATTTCTTGTACACGCACTCTAGCTGATTAACGCAGTGGTGTATTCTCACTACCATCACCGCCATGCTGACAACACATACGTTTCCATGCTGGTTTTGCAAACACATTTATCGATCGCGCACTTACCTCCACCTTTGCGCACTACTTGACATCATTTTCATTGAAAGATAGTGCGCCATAAATAAAAATACCATAACCACATACCTGTATACAGAGAATTTACATTGGCGAAAATGCCCACATTCTTTGCCCTCGATTTGGGGCTCCATATGAATAATTTTAACGGTTGTAATTAATATATGGCCGACGAAAGGCCATCTAGCCGGCCATTTCTGTATTTTCAGCCCACCATCACCAGATGGTGGGCTATTCAAATCGCTTTTCGTCCGTGGTCCGTCGTCCGTGGTCAGTCCGTCCGTCCGTAAACAATTCTTGTTATCGCGATTTCTCAGGAACTACTGTATGGATCTTTCTCAAATTTGGTACACATGTTCCCATTGGGGTCTAGTTGTGCAAGATATCTTTTTTGGTCCGATTCGAAAATCCAATATGGCCACCAGGCAGCCATCTTGGATTTCCTCATGAAACCTTGTTATCGCGATTTCTCAGGAACTACAGCATGGATCTTTCTCAAATTTGGTACACAGGTTCCCCTTGGGGTCTAGTTGTGCAGGATAACTTTTTTGGTCCGATTCGAAAATCCAATATAGCCACACTCAGCCATCTTGGATTTCCCCATGAAATCTTATCACGATTTCTCAGGAACTACAGCATGGATCTTTCTCAAATTTGGTACACAGGTTCCCTTTGGGGTCTAGTTGTGCAAGATACCTTTTCTGGTCCGATTCGAAAATCCAATATGGCCACCAGGCAGCCATCTTGGATTTCCCCATGAAAATTTGTTATCGTGATTTCTCAGGAACTACTGCATGGATCTTTCTCAAATTTGGTACACAGGTTCCCCTTGGGGTCTAGTTGTGCAAGATACCTTTTTGGTCCGATTCGAAAATCCAATATGGCCACCAGGCGGCCATCTTGGATTTCCCATGAAACCTTGTTGTCGCGATTTCTCAGGAACTACTGCATGGATCTTTCTCAAATTTGGTACACAGGTTCCCCTTGGGGTCTAGTTGTGCAAGATACCTTTTCTGGTCCGATTCGAAAATCCAATATGGCCACCAGGCAGCCATCTTGGATTTCCCCATGAAACCTTGTTATCGCGATTTCTCAGGAACTACTGCATGGATCTTTCTCAAATTTGGTACACAGGTTCCCCTTAGGGTCTCGATATGCAAGATGCCTTTTTCGGTCCGAATCGAAAATCCAATATGGTCACCAGTCGGCCATCTTAGACTTCCCCATGAAATTTTGTTATCATGATTTCTCAGGAAGTACTGCCTGGATCTTTCTCAAATTTGACACACAGGTTCCCCTTGTGGTCCAGTTATGCAAGATACCTTTTGTGGTCCGATTCCAAAATCCAATATGTCCATCAGGCGGCCATCTTGGATTACCCCATGGAACATTGTTATTGCGATTTCTCAGGAACTACTTCATGGATCTTTGTTAAATTTGGTACACAGGTTCTCCTTGTCGTCTAGTTGTGCAAGATATCTTTTCTGGTCCGATTCGAAAATCCAATATGGCCAACAGGCGGCTATGTTGGATTTTCCCATGCAACTTTGTTATCGTGATTTTTCAGGACGTACTGCATGGATCTTTCTCAAATTTGGTACCTAGGTTCCCCTCATGGTCTAGTTGTGCAAGATATCTTTTTCGGTCCGAATCGGAAATCCAATATGGCTACAAGGCGGCCATCTTGAATTTCCCCTTGAAACATTGTTATCGTGAATTCTCAGGAAATATTTCATGCATCTTTCTGAAATTTGGTACACAGGTCCCACATGGGGCCTAGTAGTGCAAGATACCTTTTGTGGTCCGATTCGAAAATCCAAGTTACGCTTCAAATTAATACGGTAGTCTCGAGTTGTGACGTTGCATCACAAGAGTCGGTGGATCAAACGGTGGGGCATATTCTATATATTGACTATAGAGAATATCCATACCTTCACCTTCCATATCAAAGAGTTCAAATAATTCGGAATTAAAATGTATTTCTTCAAATTTTAAATCAGTTTTCTTTAGTCCATGCAGTAGCAAGTGAATTGCTCCACCCTTTTGTCTGCCGGCGGGTCGGCTACATGAAGGGACGTCACTCTTGTGACTCAATGTCACAACTCGACAACTGCAGACTACTGCATGTTTCGATCCAAGGGAGATAACCAGGATTCAGGCACTTTCGAAGTTTCAACATTACTGCGCGGACCGGATCCCTTCAGTATTAAGTATTGTACCATCTTACTATTTTCGAGCATGGTATCTTAAAAGAGATATCTCAAACTAGCCCAGTAAACAGAACAGAATTAGCATTCGTGCCTAATTATAAAATCTTAAGTATGTTTCATGGCTCATGCCAAAGTGTCAAAGAGATTGGTCCTCGCTTCCAATACCGAATGATGACACGTGCAAAAAAATAAATAAAAAAAAATATTACAAAACAAAGGCGAAGGATCCTCCGTACATGTGCATTCACTTTCAGACTAACTTTGCTCATTTCTCTTGTATTATAACAACCGACATAAGTACAGTTTCTAGTAATCTTGAAACTCCTGAAACTTAGATTATATCTTGGTGTTTTTCAGTGTCCCTTTTCCGATCTTTTTTGCTCCGATTCGAAATTCTGTAAACAAAATTACAAATCAATCATTTGTTCTTAGTAACAATGGACAAAAAGATCCTCTAGTCATTAGCTTACAATTATCGGACAATGGTGGGCGCCAAGATCCTTCAGGATCTCTCGTTATTTATCGCGCACCATCCTTTTAATGAAAAGGATGTCCAATAGTGCGCGAAGGTAAAGATAAGTGCGCGGTAATTATGTTTGTAAATCACCATAGAAAAGTATGCGTTGTCGGCATAGCGGTGGGGGAATTGAGACGCTATGAATCTTTAACTACGTCACAGTGTCAGTGTTGGGGACAGCCGACCAGACCCTTCCTCATACAGAGGGCGTAACGCTCCTCTCTACATGGGCGTCCTGGGTCAGATCGAGTTTCTGTCAGAAATTAGTGTGATACCTCTCACAAGATGATCTGCCATTAATCTGCAGGGATATCTGCATCACCTGCTGCGTTATAAACAGCTGGTTTCATTCAGTTCTTGCGCTAATTTCAACACCGAACACATGTACTGTTTGTTTCTGATGATCATCGGGAAATTGTACACACTCTTACGGGATCACGAAAACAGTAGGAGACATGAAATGTACATTAAAGCAATCCTTGAGGTGTGTTTTATTCAATAGGATATATTTGCAGGAACATCGGGAAATGACAACTCTCAAAACTTCAGAAGACCTCCAGCTGTCATTTTCCATCACCTGCTTTGTTCGCCTCAACCTCTCCGCGACGTGGTTACATTGTATCCCAGAATGCACTTTCCTCTCTCAGAGGGCTGTTTCCCCTTTCACCGTGATGCAGATATTCCAAAAAAAATGATCAAACGTTTACTTTCGAGATCTGACGGAATACGGTACTCAAAATGGCGGGCTTGTTCGATTCGCCAAACAAAAATGACGGACTACGACTGGTGGTACGTGAGTACTTTATTCAATATTTGAAGCTCAAAATTGTCGAAATATGCTTGTAAGATAAACTGATCGTCTTGCAGATATCTATGTTTTTGTTGCGCTTGTAAACATAGTATTTCGTGGTAAAATTTTATCAATGGGAAAAATAGTTCAGTGACGTCACGACCAAGCGTAGTAATTTATTTTCACACGCTACGTGTATTATCCAATCCGTGTGTTTGAAAGTGTTATTCACCTAGGTGCATACGATAAATATGTCATGATCATATTTCCCTAATAGCACCGCAGTTATGTGATAAATAACGTTATATTTATGGCTATGACTGTGGATTACTAAATTACAGCCGCGATATTGTCATCGAAGGGAATATTATGTTTATCCCTCTCTTAACATATATAATGTTCTTTTGCTGGTGCATGAATAATTAATCGTTCCCGATTAAATATTTAGACAAAAATTTGCCCTGACGCACCGACGGGTACATAGCGACTTTCAGCGTAAATATGCGGTTCGTACTTTTCTTATTTCTTCAGCATGGGGCATATCTTTAATTAGTGATAACTGATGTAAATATGACAATTATGCAGCAGATGATCCTATCCAAGAAAGCGCCATTTATGCTGACATTAATAATAATGTTGGTAGCTTCAAATCGAAACTAGTCTAGTTTTCACTCAATAAATTCCGGCGCGGATTTGACCGATTCTGTAAGATTTATTCCAGGAAACTGGATGAGCTGAACTCGCAGTATGTGAATGAGCTAATTTCCCAATATTAGTATAAGCTGCTGGTAATGCATAGGTAACATATAAAATACAGAATTAGGTATACTGGTAAGACAGGACCAGGCACATCCAAGAAATAGTCTAGTACCGTATGCTTAACAATAATATTTAATTCCTGGAGAAGTCGGAATGGCCCAGTTGCACATTATCAAGAGAACAAAGAAGAGCCTGACTGTTCACTCTGTTCCGTGAATTCAGCTGATCAGCATGGGTTGTATAATTTCACCTTGCCCTATTTATTAACACAGGAGAATATTTTTAACTGGTGGTAACTGACATAATTTTAAACATATATTCAAAATAATCTCCTAGGTTAATAGATGGTGCAAAGTGAAATTACAAGGCCCAGTAGCTGATCAGCTGAAGTCACGAATCAGTGGACAGACAAGCTCTTCTTCGTTCTCTTAATAATGTGCAACTGTAAGACATATTCATTCGGCTTGCATGCATGTATATAGAAAAGAAAGGATAGGGTTGTTATTTCTAATTCACCAGAGCCGAACTACCTGGGTAAATGGTATAGTGTGATAAATCGTGGGGATTATATATTATAAGGGCATCAGTCACGGGGACTAATGGCACAACCAGTAAATTGGCAATAACGCTGATTGAGAATACTTCTAAATGTCCGCTATTACAAAAGATGTTTATGGATATACGCTGACGCTTAGTTTCGAGTTAAATAATTGTTGAACTATATACCATGCTTATCTCAAGCAAATCCAGTATTGTTCTGGCCTGTCAACTTGTAATATTACTACAGATCTCACCTTGGTTATTTGCGGCGAATTCAATGCCGTTCATGAAGGAAGCAACAATGGATAGTCTACTGGAAATGATTTATTTCCAAAAGTGCAATTATCGGATAGTATATAACACAATGAATCTATGATATATTAGTACAGCTGAGAAAATATAGCCTTATGTGTGGCATCGATTGTATGTCTAGGTTATACTATACCATAGAAGTAATGTGATCAGATAACATGTATTAAATCAGTTACGTAAATATGCAACATCGAGAAAGGTGCTTATTGATCACATCGCTTTCACGGGCGTAATACCTGATCACCATAGCTCAATCGGGAGAGCATCGGTGCCTGTAGCAGGTGTCGTAGATTGAAATCCAGCTGAGTACCAATGTACTGTTTCAATTTTTTTTTCAGATAATGGAGGAAATTGTCTCAATCTCCTAGCAGGATTAATCTTCCTGTATGCCTTGTCAATAGCAGGATAAATGAAAGCTCGTGTGAAACACGGGCGAAGCATTTCCCCGAATACATGTGCAGTGCTGCATGAAATGATATGTAAGGAGAAACTTTCTTAATGATATACATGAACACTTATGTGTTGAAAATACATGTAGTTACCTGTCAGATTTGAATTCTCAAACTTTAATAGGCAACACCATCGGCAATACAATAGAAACATGAAACTGTTTTTCTTGCAGGTCTTCTTACTGTATATCAGGAAATCTCGGTGAATTGTGATGGTAGATGATTGCTCATGGAAATAACGTCTCAACTTGGTGATACGTAAAATATAGGTGTCCTTGGCAAGAATATGAAATTTGACTAGGAATTACAAAAGGTGTACGATAAATGCATCTGCATCTCACAAACATTGGTCATCAAAATATATCTAGCTGATCAAACGAGCCAACACAGACAATAGACAGACTGAACAGTTGGCGCATTATGTAATTTTTTATCCCAAACAAGATATTTCTGCACAAAGAAAGCATTGCATTAGTTTTTAAATAGAAACTGCACATGCGGTGAATCTCGAAATTCATGCGCTATAATAATAATAATAAAAAAAACATTAAACAATCTGGAATCGGTGTTGAGACTGTAATTAACTGCCAAGGTATGCACGGAAGCATGACCACATACCTGTTTACTATTGCACAAAGTCTACAAACAATGAATATAAGATATATTCCCTTCCACACAAGTTAAATATGCCATCTCTTTGCCACGGTGTGTTGTTTGGTTTTCCAACAGGCGGAGGTAATACTCGATCCACAGCGAAAATTGAATTAGAGTTTTGTTTTTACACCAGCTTTCACCGCTGTTTTAAAGTTATTGTGTGAAATATGTTCAACAAAACATTCAGAATACTCAGCTCATACTATTCACTTGCTTGACACGCATGTACAGGAGGTTATTAGTAGGATGGTCATTGTACCGCTCGAAGACCCGAGAGAGATTAGCTGGGGGTTGCTCAGACCATTTACAATAGCGATTACTCGACAGGAGGAAAGTGTAATCGACCGGAGATACTTATTTCGTTAGATAATACAGGCTGGAATTGTGTTAGAAATAATCGACCAAATTAGCACGTGAAAACTGACGGTAAAAGACGAGAAGTGACCGCGTGAAGAGATCAGTCAAACAGTCAAAGTACATACGGATTGAATTCATACCTTGGGGACTGGTCAAGTTGTCAGTCCGGCTGAATGTTCTATAGTTAGTGCATGGACCTTCCGTAGTTAGTACAGGGGACCTTCTCGATTACAGGTAATATCACGTATGGCAAACACACCTGGCCACATTTGTGAATCATGATTGTGCCGTATTCGTTGATCCCAGCAGAATATTTGGAGCCTTTGGTGGTGGAAACTACGATAGAATATACTATAGAAGATGATAAATTCCCTGGTCTAAATGACGATCAGCACATTAATCAACCCGCCTTGTTTGTGGTCCCGATACCCCCTCCAGATTATAACATGAGACTGGATTATACTACACCTGTGACAGGAAAGTCGATTTCTGCAGAACACGAGTTACAACATGACGTGCAACAACTCACCCAGCCGAGTTGGGGTGTATATCCTCGAGTTTGTGAACAGGGACTGGGTTATTCTGAATCTTCTTGTGAGTCAATTCACGCTGAACTACGTTATTCACTTTCATCTCAAAGACGAGATTGTAAAATTGGTAATTATCACAAGGAAAATCACCAGGACATTTCAGACCACCAGCACCACCAACAACACCAACAACAGCGTATATCGGAGCAGAAGCCGCCGAACCCGAGGGGAAATCTTTCAGCACTCATATCTTGTATAGGTACGTATTATGTCAAAAATTGGCATCTGGGTAAATTGGATACGGTGATATATATGGAATCTTTGGTATCATATTCTTTTGAAGACCTCATAAGATAAAGATGAGACATAATATGAATGTAATAGAGCAACATCTTAATATGAACTCACAGATGGTTCACACTTAATTTCGGAGGAAAGGTTAACAGTAGTCTAAAAATTGCTCTTCGCCTTGAAGGCTTGAAGGCAAAATTGGTCAAAATTTATCAATTTCGCAATCGCCAAGTATTGACAGTATACATGTTGATAACGTGACTTACTTATTTCAAAACCATATTCGATATCGAATGGAAATACAAATATGTTCAATTCGACTCTGGTTTATACAGATTATGCAATTTTGACATTGTTTTCCAGATGTACGAGAAGCAGTGATCGGCTTGACAGATTCCCCGACTGAATGTTCATCGTCAACATCGTGTAACTTCCCGAGTAGACACGGAAATATGACGATATCTGCCGACAGAAGGAATCTTGGCATTCTTCCAAATTACTACAACACATCACGTGTTAACGTGAATTATAGCCAGTCAGGAGGGTACGATTCATATTTAAATTATTGTGCTGATTGTGTTTACACAAACAAGGAATTCAGTGGACAAACAGTGGATCAATTTTATAACGAATTTCTGCCGGAATATTCCCAATCTCGTCAGGAACAATTCCTGATCGAAAACATAGGAAGGAAGCGAGTTTACCCAGGCGGAACTTCTGAGGATTCTGGGATCACATGTGCCGTAAATTGTCCCAAGCGAAGAAGGTGTGAAACAACAGCTACATCTGTGTCATATCCAGTGGATTATGTCGCTCGGGACTTGGAAAATGAGGCCGATGCCGGAAACTCGTACGCAGACTTAACAAATGTCACCAAGTTTTGGAACAATGAAGAATCAGTTTACCCTTTTCAGTCTGGATCTGATTTGAGAGACTCCACAGTGCAGCCGAATGCTGTACGACCACCCAGTTTTCGGCAGTGCTGATCGTCTTATTTCTATCTTGGACATGCAAGAGGTATTCGTGTATAGAACAATGGAACCACACGACAATCTTTATTTAACGTCGATTGATTTACAGAAAACGTTAGTCAATGGCTATTTAACATTGCAATATTGACTTCAATGAAAGTGAAAAATGTCCACCTTTTCCTCCTTTTGTGTACCGGTATATAGTCACATGTCAGTCAGATATTGTAACTGACCTCGCGAATTATTTCACATATATTATTTTCATATACACTTTACTGTATCTACTCATTGTTTTTCTGTTTAGTTGTACTTGGTGCTAAAATGGTTTTGTATAACGCTATATATAACACCACTATATCCCGTACAACAATAAATCGCAACTGTGATATGTTGATCAACTGCAGTTTGATTTATGTTTCTGGTTTATATTATGGCCGTATTTTCGAGGGTTTTAAAGCTTTTCAAGAAAGAGATAACATTTTGAATTGAAACCCAGGAAGAGTAATCTGCTACTCAGGATGCAGGTTTGGTTTACTTTCCGTGTTCAAACCTAATTTAGGTTGCCCCTACGCAACAGGATCCGCGGAGCACATTTGAAAGTGGAGGGCTGAACTCTATACCAGCCATGTTAAATGCTGGACTGGTGCTATCTCAGATAAGACTTATAACATTGAGGTCCCCAAAAGTGCCCCCCCCCCCATGCAGTCTCCCCGCGCCCTTTTAGGGGGTCCAAGCGTGAGCAACATTGCTACTATTGCCGCTTTGCGAAATAGATCGATATTTTGGGGAAAACTGTGGAAATGTTTCATCGGAATTGTATATATTATTCAGACATTACTTGATCCGCGGACAAAATTTCTCTCAGGCACCTCAACAGTGTATTTGAATAATGATGAATACGTGCATTTGTATTGTAGTGGTGGAGTTTCAGACTTCGTTGTTTCAGGATAATGATTGCAATAAACAACGATAGATGATAGAAGTTTAGGACAGAATTGGTGTGATGAATAAAAGGTGGTTTAGGCATTTCCCTTTTATTTCTGTGGCTTGAATCTGAAATTCCCAAACGGATTTTCAAACGAAAAGTATGATGAATTTTTAGTTTTATTGGGGGAAAAATATCAAACGAGGCTGAAATTTTGATAAATCATTATTAGTTATCATCTCTTCAAAGCAGTAGAGTTGTTGTGTTCAATTCGGTTAACGTTGTGCGTTCCGGGAAGCGGGTGGATGGTGGGTGTCCGGTGGGCACAGGTTCCAATTGCTTCAATGCATTTTGCTGATAAGCAACAGGAACTTGATAATGTGATGTCTAGAATTGTAATATCACTTGTCTTTCTTGCACCATGTATTCCTGTCTGTGTCTTGTGTGCTATCCTTAGTGTTTTATAGAGTGGATGGAGTGTGACTGGTTCCATGTTGCTTCAAAGATTTCTTCTTTGAAGTAGCAGGAACGCAACTGGACTGGGTGGTGCTTAGTTGGTTCGTCGCAATATGACTGAAATACTGTCGAAAGCGACGTTTAATCCTAGTAACTCACTGACTCACTCACGTTCAGGGAAACGACAAGGCCATAATCGAGAGCGACCATGATACATTGCTGACACGGTCGTAGAATATATTAAAATGCTAATTCGTTGGCCCCGTGTAGAAGAGCTTAAACAAACAGTGTGTGAAAGTTATCGCCTAACAAACTGAGATGTCCATTTATGTCACATTTTGATTTGACAAATTGTACATTCCGAAGACGGATGAAGAATTGCCGTTCCCGGTTAAATTATTAGACAAAATTTGCCCTGACGCTCCGGCGGGAAATCCGCCGCGTGACTTCCGGGGCGAACCTGTGGTTCGTACTTTCATTGTGCTTCTTATGCCTACAGCAGGGGGCATATTCTTAATTAGTGATGACTGGCGTAAATATGATAATTATGTATCAGATGATACTACTATTCTAGGAAGGGAGCATCATGATAAGATTAATCATAATTTTGGCAACTTCAAATCGGAAATAGTCGAGTTGTCTCTCATTAAATAACGGCTCACATCTAGCCGTTTCAGTAACATTTAATCCAAAAAACTGCTTGCATGTAGATGCGCTGAAAAGTGCAGTATGTTAAGGTAATTATTATTCAGCTAATTTCACAAATGTGTTTAATCCATCTCATAAAACCCTAGGATACAGAATTATGTATTGTGGTAAGACATGACCAGGCACATCCAAGAAATAGTGACCCTTAATCTAGTACCGTATGCTTAACAATAATATTTAATTCCAGTTGCACATTATCAAGAGAAGAAAGAAGAACCTGACTGTTCACTGTCCCGTGAATTGAGCTGATCGGCATGGGTTGTATAATTTCACTTTGCCCTATCTAATAACACAGGAGAATATTTTTAACTGGTGATAACTGACATAATTTTATACAAATATGTATTATATTTCCCACTATCCAAAGAGAGTGCCAATATGCTTGGAATAATGTATAATTAGGAAAATATTACATGAAAATATGTCAGCTATCTCCAGTTCAAAATATTCTCCTGGGTTAATAGATGGGGCAAAGTGATGTTACACAACCCAGTAGCTGATCATCTGAAGTCACGGCTCTTCTCTGTTCTGCAAGACGTATTCATTTGGCTTGCATGAATGTATAGAAAAGAAAGGATAGGGCTGCGTTATTTTTAATTCACCAGAGCCGAACTACCTGGTTAAATGGTATAGTGTGATAAATCGTGGAGATTATATATTATAAGGGCATCGGTCATAGGGACGAATGACACCACCGGGAAATTGGCCATAACGCAAGGTGGGTCGAAAACCCGCTGATTGTGAAAACTCCTAAATGTCAGCTATTACATACGACGTTTATGCATGCGCTGACGCTTAGTTAGTTTCGAGTTTAATATTATTTAACAGTATACCATACTTATCACGAGCAATTCCAGTGTTGTTCTAGTCTGTCAACTTATAACATTACTGCAGATGTCACCTTGATTATTTGCGGCGGATTTAATGACGTTCATGAAGGAAGCAACAATGGATAGTCTTGGAAATAAATTATTTCCAAAAGTGCAATTATCGGATAGTATATTACGCAATAAATGTATGATATATAAGTACAGTTGAGAAATTACAGCTTTAAGTGTGGCATCGATTGTATGACCAGGCTATACTATACCTTAGAAGTAATGTGATCAGATAATGTGATGTGTTAAATTAGTTGCGTACATTGCAACATCGAGAGGAGTTTGTTGATCACATGGGACGATCAACGGGTGTAATATCTGGCCATTAAAGGTCGATATAGCATCGAAGCATGTAGCCGGGGTTGTGGGTCCGAATCCCACTGACGGCCACTTTATAACTTCTCTCTCAAAAAATACTTCAGATAATAGATGAAACTAACCTAACCCCCAACCAGGTTTAATATCCTTATTTTTGCCTTGTCAATATCGAGAATAATCTCTCTATGTGCCTCGTCAATGGCAGGAATAATGTCCCTATATGCATTGTAAATACCAGGAGTAATGCCCCTATATGCCTTGTCAATAACATGATTAATGTCCCTATATGCCTTGTAAATAACATGATTAATGTCTCTATACGCCTTGTGAATAACGAGAATAATGTCCCTATATGCCTTGTCAATAAGACGATTAATGTCCCTATATGCATTGTAAATACCAGGAGTAATGCCTCTATATGCCTTGTCGATAACATGATTAATATCCCTATATGCCTTGTTAATAACATGATTAATGCCCGTATATGCCTTGTCAATAACACGTTTACTGTCCCTATATGCCTTGTCAATAACACGATTAAAGTCCCTATATGCCTTGTCAATAACATGATTAATGTCCCTGTATGCCTTGTCAATAACATGATTAATGCCCCTATATGCCTGGTTAATAACATGATTAATGTTCCTGTATGCCTTGTGAATAACATGATTAATGTCCCTGTATGCCTTGTCAATAACATGATTGATGCCCCTATATGACTTGTTAATAACATGATTAATGTCCCTGTATGCCCTGTCAATAACACGATTAATGCCCCTATATGCCTTGTCAATAACATGAATAATGTCCCTATATGCCTGGTCAATAACACGATTAATGTCCCTATATGACTTGTCAATAACATGATTAATGCCCCTATATGTCTTGTCAATAACATGATTAATGTCCCTGTATGCCTTGTCAATAACATCATTGATGCCTCTATATGTCTTGTTAATAACATGATTAATGTCCCTGTATGCCTTGTCAATAACATGATTAATGCCCCTATATGCCTTGTCAATAACATGAATAATGCCCCTATATGCCTTGTCAATAACATTATTAATGTCCCTATATGCCTTGTCAATAACATTATTAATGTCCCTATATTCCTTGTCATTAACATGATTAATGCCCCTATATGTCTTGTCAATAACATGATTAATGTCCCTATATGCCTTGTCAATAACAAGATTAATGTCCCTATATGCCTTGTCAGTAACATTATTTTATTAATGTCCCTATATGCCTTGCCATTAACATGATTAATGTCCCTGAGTGCCTTCAACGATCTCTTTATATTGACATGAACCTAAACATTATTTCGCCGAACGTCCCGAAAATGTTTCCAGAGTTTCTACCCAACATGCCCAACAAAAGGCAAAGATTACACACAGAATTAAAGGCTTGTAAGCTTTGGATTTCGAGAACAAGTTTAAATTGTCAAAAACGACATAAGGTTGACTCCCACAAGATCTTGTTGTAGTAACACGGTGAACATCTAGTCCATAATTTACAATGTCTTTGTTTACTATTGTTTGTAAAATGCATGAAGTACGCTGCAGTTCGGCTCAATTCAGGTGCTAACATCCAGGAAACTTTACTGCCAAAAGTATTCGGTCGCTGCGATCCAACAATATTGAATCGAAGGACATTCGACCCAATAATATTTTGTAAAAAGATGTGGGTTACTCATTTCGACCCAGGTATATTGTGTGAAAAATTTTGCCGACCATTTTTTTAGCCGAGAGTTTGAGCCAAGAATATTGGGTTGCAGTGATATGTCCACCTAACCTATCGACCTAATGTTCTTGGACAAAATTCTCAACCCAATAACATTGTGTACGTACTCATTGGTGAATTAGTATTCATTGCTACCAGGTCTTGTTTCTTCATATTACAGACAAACACGGCCATCATGGTATTCATCGTTACTCAGTCTCGTTTATTTACATCTATACAGACTAACACGATTACCCTTCATATTCATCGTTACCGGGTCTTTTTCTATTTATATATACAGACTAACACGGTTAACCGTATTATTCATGCTTACCCGGTCTTGTATATACATACATACATACAGACTAGTGCTGCGACCCTTAGTATTCATGGTTACCCGGTATTGTATATTCATATATACAGACTAGTACGGCGACCCTTAGCATGGCAACGATTTGGTGTAAGACTCACGAAATATAATTGACAAAGAATCTGCTGCAAGCTGTATTGTCAGTCTTTTGTCCAGAATATTACCTTTTCAATGGGAGGTCTTACACCAAAGCCTTTCCCTTAGTATTCATGGTTACTCGGTCTTGTATATTCATATATACAGACTAGTACGGCTACCCTTAGTATTCATGGTTACCCGGTCTTGTATAGTCATATTTACAGACAAGTACGGCTACCCTTAGTATTAATGGTTACTCAGTCTTGTATATTTAGATATACAGACTAAGACGGCGACCCTTAGCATTCATGGTTACTCGGTGTTGTATATTCATATATACAGACTAAGAAGGCGACCCTTAGCATTCAGAGTCGGCCTCGTAAGCGGTAGGTACTGGGTTCGATCCCAGGCCGGGTCATACCTAAGACTTGAAAAATGGAACTTGTTGCTCCCTCGCTTACGCTCAGCATTAAGAGGATAGAACAAGGACTGGTTCGCTTGGTGTCAGTATAATGTGACTGAGTGCGGTGTCATGTCTGCCTACGGCATGATATTTCAGTGGGACAGCACTATAAAATGGCAGCATTAGATCTGCTCTGTTACAAGTAGGTACCCCTGCCCCACCCCCTCTCCTCCCTTCCCTTCCCCGTCGTGATATAGCTGGAAAAATGTTGAAAGCGACGTTAAAACCTATTCACTCACTCACTCACCCTTAGCATTCATGGTTACTCGGTGTTGTATATTCATATATACAGACTAAGAAGGCGACCCTTAGCATTCATGATTACCCGGTCTTGTATATTCATAGATACATAATAGTACGGTGACCCTTAGTATTCATGGTTACTCAGTCTTGTATAGTCATATATACAGACTATTATTAATTGACTGTGTATGTTATTACCCGAATACAGTGTAAAACGGCCTGTCCATACGTTATGTCGAACTCGACACGTATTGGCCGAGTTGAAAGCTGTATTGGCCGGGTTGAGTGTTGTATTGGCCGAGGTCAACGAGTGCAGCCGTAACAAGCAGTAAGGACCGACGACTGAAGAAACAGACGACAGCAGTGTTGTTTGTTCAGCGCGATGGCGAGCGCAGAGCGTGTTATTCAAGGGTTCGTGGGTGGAATTTTAGAGCTTGAGGAGATATGTGGAGATGATTTAAAACGATTTAAACCTGTTACAGATCAAGAAACGGATGCTGCCACTCAAGCTCGGAAAAACAAGAACACGGCCAGTAACTGTCAATTAATAAAAATATTATGAATCGATTGTTTTCGTATAGCCTTAGTATTGACCTTCGGGTCGCCGTATTGGCCCTCGGCCTGCGGCCTCGGGCCAATACGGCGACCCTCAGGTCAATACGAAGGCAATACGAAAACAATCGATTAATAACATATAGTACGGCTACCCTTAGTATTCATGGTTACCCGGTCATGTATGTTCATAGATACAGACTAAGACGGTGGCCCTCAGTTTTCATGGTTACCCGGTCTTGTATATTCATATATACAGACTAGTAGGGCGACCCTTAGTATTCATGTTTACCCCGGTCTTGTATATTCATATTTACAGACTAGTACGGCGACCCTTAGTATTCATGGTTACCCGGTCTTGTATATTCATATATACATATTAGTACGGCGACCCTTTGTATTCAAGGTTACCCGGTCCTGTATATTCATTTTTACAGACTGAGACGGTGACCCTTAGTTTTCATGGTTATCCGGTCTGGTATATTGATATTTACAGACTAGCACAGCTACCCTTAGTATTCATGGTTACCCGGTCTTGTATATTCATATATACAGACTAGTACGGCGACCCTTAGTATTCATGGTTACCCGGTCTTGTATATTCATATATACAGACTAGTACGGCTACCCTTAGTATTCATGGTTACCCGGTCTTGTATATTCATATATACAGACTAGTACGGCGACCCTTAGTATTCATGATTACCCGGTCTTGTATATTCAGACGTACACACTAGTACGGCGACCCTTAGTGTATCGATGGAATAACACCAATGATATATTCAAAGTTACCTTGTATGTTCATTTATATATACAGACTAACACGTCTACCCTTGGTATGCATCGTTATCCGGTCTTGCGTAATCATATACACAGACTAACAGGGCTACCCTTGGTATGCATCTTTATCCGGTCTTATTTATCCATATATACAGACTAACACGGCTACACTTGATAGCTGATCACTTTGCTTTTAAGGTTTAGTATAACCTGGAAATACAATCGATGCCACACACAGGGCTTTAATTTCCCAGCTGCACTTAAATGTATATATCATACATTAATTACGTAATATATACTATCCGATAATTGCACTTGCGGAAATATATCATTTCCAGTAGACTATCCATTGTTACTTCTTTCATGAGCGCCATTGAATCCGTCGCAAATAACCAAGGTGACATTTGCAGTAATATTACAATTTGACAGGACAGGACAACATTGGAATTACTCGAGATAAGCGTGTTAAATAACTTTAAACCTGAAACTAAGCGTCCGCGCATCCATGAACTTATTATGTAATAACTGACATTTAGAAGTATTCACAATCAGCGAATTCTCAACCTACCCTTCGTTATTCCCAATTTACTGGCAACGTAATTCGTCCCTATGACTGATGCTCTTAGAGTATGTAATCTCCTTCGATTTAACCCTACCTGACCCCCTCCCAAACTGTCTGTGCTATCTCTGGAACGACAAAAGATTGAAAGTCGACACTCTGCGACTTTGTAGTTTATCATATTTGGGTTATTTTGAGCCTATTTGCATAACCCTCCCCCGAGCAAAGGGTCATGGGTGAATTCAAAATGACAGCCATGTGGGGTACCAGAAAAGTGATGTTTTCGTGTATTTTTCTTTTTCGAAATTTCTGCTTTTCCGCAAGGAAAAGTGGGCAAAACTATTTTATTTTACATCAAATCAATATTTTCTGAGTTATGCAGTTTTTGCTGACAAATTACATAAATAAAAAAATCGTAAAATCTGAACGAAATCGACCCAAAATGCTATTTTCAGAAAATGACGTCACTATGACGTCATGAAAGCGACCATTTAGTGCACAGGGGCTCGTAACCATTGTTAATTGGTTAATTAGGTTGATTATGGTGGGGGGGGGTCGAGGTAGGGAATGAATGGGGAAGGGAAGACAATCAAGTCGGAGCTGTCGCCTCACCACGCTCACAAAACTCTGGTTTTATATATCGTGGTCTTCGAAAATCGAATAAATTTCCTTTTCACAGGGCGAGAAATGGTTGAAACGCATGTATCTTACTTTATCTTCTCCCGAGCCAACTATCAGTTGGTATCAGTTGACTCGAGACCAAAATGGCGGAAGACGATAGTAAGCAAGCTGAAACTGCTTGTCTCGCATGACACAATGCTATTATCCAGGGGCAGGCAGGTACTGGAAAAACGTTTTTAACAAGAAAAGTGGCAAATCTTTTAAAACAACAGGGGGAAAAATGTTGCCCTTACAGCCACCACGGGCATAGCGACTGACGGCTCGCGACGAACTTGAGCATGACGAGGAAATCTCGCTCGTTCTCGGGCACTGTGGCGAGATTTTGGTCAGTCTGTAAATATCGGTTAAAATTTGGCGGGTAAATGGACTTCTTTTTGCATAAAAAAGACCAGATCGGGAGAAGGTAGCCTAAAGTACGATAAATGCGTTTTAACCATTTCTCGATCTGTTCAAAGAGAAGTTTATTCGATTTTCGAAGACAAGGGCATATAAAACAAGAGTTTTTTGAGCGTGCTGAGGCGACGGCTCCGACTTGATTGTCCTCCCTTCCCCATTTATTCCCTACCTCGACCCCCCCTCCCCTCTGTAATCAACCTAATTAACCAATTAACAACGGTAACAAGACCCTGTGATCTAGTGTGGCAAGTTTCAGCCCATATCCTTCCTTTGCTACATTCATGCAAGCCAAATGGATATGTTTTAGTAAATGTTGTGGGCTTCTCCAGGAATTAAATGGTATTGTTTGGGCCTGGTCATGTCTTACAGGGATAGTTACATAATTCTGTATGCTTGTGTTTTCCAGCAGCTCATTAACTGGCATTTACTCAAACTTATTTGTGAAATTAGCTGAGCAATAATTACACTCAGCTTTTCAGCTCATCCATGCAACCAGTTTCCTGGGTGAAATATTACAGAATCGACTAGATGCTCGCCGGCATTTTATGAGTGATAACTCGACTATTTTCAACTTGAAGTTGGCAAAATTGCTGTAAGCAAAATGGATAATTTGATGCATAGTTTTCATATTTGCACCAGTTATCACTAATTAAAGATATGCCCTAATGGCATGCTGTAGACATAAGTAGTACAAGAAAAGTACGAACCACAGATTTACGCCGGGAATCACGCGGCGATATACTCGTCGGTGCAGAAAGTCAAATTTTTGTCAAAAAGGTACGGTAATCGGAAAAGGGTCAATTCCTCATACGCCAGCGAATTATCATTTAATATATGTTAAGAGAAAGATGAAGCTAATATTCTATTCGACGACAATATACAGCTGTAATTTATTAATCCACGATCATAGCCAAATATATATATCATTATATACGACCATTTCAGCACCAAGAAGATATAATATAATATTACACAAAATATATAGGAAATACATGTAATATTCGATTATTAACAACAGACAACTATCTGCCTCAGGTCTTCCGAAAATAATATTCGTCAAATTAATACGTGACATAATGGAACTCTCAGTTTATCGAATAATAACTTTTACACACTGCTTGTTTCAGCTCTTCTACACAGAGCCAACGAACTAGAATTTTAGTACACTCTAGATGAGAAAGATACACCTAATTTCATTTGATGACAATATCACAGTTACAATTTATTGTTCCATAGGATATAGTTGCGTATATATATATAGCGTTGTGTACAACTCTTTTAGCACCAAGTACAAATAATTACAAAAAAATGAGTATGCATGCACAGTCAGATGTATATGAAAATAATATTAGAAAATAATTCGTAAGGTCAGTTACAATGCTTGAATGGCATGTAACTATGGACACTGTTATATACACCATAGGATAAGTGATCGTAAACCCGCAAGTAAAGTTTCCATCAAATGAAAGACCATTGGAAACAGTGTCTGAAAAACTTTGAGTTTCAACACAGACCCACTGTGCATGTTTCACCAAAATCGAGGAAATTAAAGGCCTGATTCAAATTGTCTTGGCACTTATGAGTTACCATACAAAAAGTACTTTTTACCCGGTTAGGGAAAATAGCATAAATGAAGTAAAAATATATTTGGATACAGTTGAAATTTGTTTTTCATCTGATCTTCACTTCGTCGGAGGGTTTACTATCACTTTAAGGTAAAAAGTGAATTTTTTTCACTTTTTTAATGTCAATATCTCAAAGTTGAATAGCCATTCGTTGTACGGTCTCTAAATAGCCATAGGCTAATGTTTTCTGTAAATTAATCCACTTGAAATAAAGAATGTCTTACTGTCTTGAGGTGTAATCTGCTGTATACATGAATACATCTTACATGTATAAGACGATCAGCATTGCCGAAAACAGGGTGGTCGAACAGCATTCGGCTGCACTGTGGTGTCTTTCAAACAAGATCCAAACTGTAAAGAGTGAATCGATTCTTCATTGTTCCAAAATTCTGTGACATTTGTTAAGTCTGCGTAAGAGTTTCCGGCACCAGCCTCATTTTGCAAGTCCAGACCGATATAATCCACTGGATATGGCACAGATGTAGCTGTTGTTTCACACCTTCTTCGCTTGCGACAAATTACATCACTGGTCATCCCAGAATCCTCGAAACTTTCCTCTGGGTAAACTCGCTTCCTTCCTATATTTTCGATCGGGAATTGTTCTTGACGAGACTGGGAATATTCTGTCAGAAATTCGTTATCATATTTGTCCAATTTTTGCTCACTTAATTCATTGTCTGTGTAAACACATTCAGCACAATAGTCTGAATATGAATCGTACCACTCTGATTGGCTATAATTCACGTTAGCACGTGATGTGTTGCGGTTATTTGGAAGAATGCCAAGACTCCTTTTGTCGGCAGATATCGTCATATTTTCGTGTCCACTCGGGATGTTACAAGATGTTGAGGATGAATATTCAGTCGGGGAATCTGTCAAGTCGATGACTGTTTCACGTTCATCTGGAGAAAAATAATGCCAGCATGAGATAAGTTATAAAACAATTGAACATTTTTGTATTTCCTGACGAAATCGAATATAGTTTCGAAGAGAGTACGAGGAAGAACGTTATCTTTATGTATACTGCGAGTAGTTGGCCATTGCGAAATTGATGAGTCATATCCCTGTTGGCCAATTTTGCATTCAAGCCTCTTTTTATCCGTCATGTATGATACGTCCCCGCCCCCCTGTTGGTTTTTTGCTCCCATCTCCGGAACGACAAAAAATTGAAAGCTAAAACTCCGTGACTTTTTAGATTATCATACTGGGGTCCTTTTGAGCCTATTTTCATGACCCCCCGTGCAGAGGATCATGAGTAAATTCAAACTGGCGGCCATGTGGGGTACCAGAAAAGTGATGTTTTCGTCATATGTCTTCAAAATTTTTGCCTTTCTGTATGGAAAAGTGGGTAAAACCTATATCAGATTATTATTTACTATTTTATCATGCAGTTTTTGCGAAGAAAAAACAAAAATAAAGAATTCGAATATTCTGACCGAAAAATCGTCCAGAAATGCTCTTTTTGAAAATGACGTCACAGTGACGTCATCATGGCGGCCATCTTGGATTTTTTTTACGTTTTCTTGTAGAGCTCGACCCAAAGATATAGTGTGGTTAGTTTCAGACTTCTAGCCTTGGCGATAGCGAAAATATATGGGTCGGGGGAGGTGGGGACCTTTCCGCCCCTCCCAGGCTGCGGTACACCCCAAATCGCCCAGGCCAGATAGGGTTAATTCATATTAAGATGTTGCTTTATCATATTCATATCATATCTCATCTTTATATAATGTTGGACGAAATCTTCAAAAGAATATGACGCTAAAGATTACGAATATATCCCCTCATACAATTTTCCCAAGTATGTTTTTTTTTTGCAGGGAGATGACCTACTACGTACCTATACACGACATGAGTGCTGCAAGACTTCCCCTTGGATTCGGCGGCTTCTGCTGGGATTCACGTTGTTGTTGTTGGTGTTCTGAAAAATCTTGGTGATTTTCCCCGTGAAAATGACCAATTCGGCAATCTCGTGTTTGAGATGAAAGTGAAAACCGTGGTTCAACGTGGGTTGACCCACAAGAAGTTTCAGAATAATTCTGTTCCGCTCCACAATTTGCAGGGTATATTGGTTGTACAACCCAACTCGACTGGGTGACTTGCTGTCTGTCATGTTGAAACACCTGTCCAGTAAAACTTGACCTCCCTGTGTCAGACATGGTATAACTGAGCTCCAGGTTACAATCTGAAGGATGTATCGGGGCCACAATCAAGGTGGGTTGATTAATGTGCTGATCGTCATTCAGACCAGGGAATTTATCATCTTCTATAGTATATTCTATCGTAGTTTCCACCACCAATGGCTCCAAATATTCTGCTGGGATCAACGAATACGGCACAATCATGATTCATAAATATGACAAGGTATGTTTGTCATACGTGATATTCCTGTAATTCGGAAGGTACACTAACTGTAGAACATATAGCCGGACTGACCACTTGACCAGTGCTAAAGGTATGAATTCAGCCCGTATGTACTTGGAGATGTTTGTCCGACTCTCTAACTGATCTCTTCGCGTGGTCACCGTCCGTCTTATACCTGTCAGCTTTCACGAGCTAATTTGGTCGATTATTTTTAACTCAATTCCAGTCTGTATTATCTAACGAAATAAAGTATCCGTGGTCGAATGCACTTTCGTTCTGTCGTGTGATCTCTATTGTATTTGTGCAACAAACCTGACCAACCGCTAGATAATCCCTCTCCGAGTCATTGGGCGGTACAATGACCATCCTACAAACAGACGGTACTAAACATCTCCTGTACATACGTGTCAAACAAGTGAATACTATGAGCTGGGTATTCTGAGTGTTTTACTAAGCATTATACACAATAACATTAAAACAGTGGTGAAAGCTGGTATTAAAACAAAACTCTAATTCACTCTAGATCGTGAATTGATTTTCACATTTTGTCCTTTACCTGGTGGAAAACCAAACACCACACTGTGTGACAAAGAGATAGCATGTTTCACTTTTGTGGAAGGGAAGATTTTTTTTTACATATTTATTGTATGTAGACTTTGATCGTACAATAGTAAGCAGGTATGTGGTCATGGTTCCATGCATACCTTGGTAGTTAATTACTGTCTCAAACCCCATTCCAGATTATCTGTGTTTTATATTATAGCATATCAATTTCGAGATTAACCGCATATTGCGAGTTCCTGAATATTTAATAACTAATGCAATGCTTTCTTCGCGCAAAAGAATTCATGAAATTTGAGATTATTTCAAGGAACTCCCGAATGGAAATTCCATTTTATGTTTATTGCAGGAATAAGCCTCAATGAAAATCTCTTCATAGAACCATCGCATCGTACCAGCGTGGCATCGTATCATCGTACCATCGTATCATGGCGCCATCTTACCATTATAGCATCGTGCCATCTTATCATCGCGCTTCGGAACAGTTGCCCAAAAGAGAGATATGCGCAAAAAAATATATTATTTGATTTTATCGTATCATCGTGCCATCGTACCATCATATCATCGTACCATCGCATCGTACCATCGTCCCGTGGTATCATATCATCGTACCATCGAATTATGCCATCGTACCATCGTCCTAGTAAAGGTAGGTCGATGACAGGATTGTGCGGCATGGCAGGTATTAGCCACCATAGATCGGTCACCCTATAGTCTTCATAGAAAACGGAACACGTACATGTACTTGCGAATATCTACCAGGTTAACGTATCTTGGTTTTTAGCCGATTTGACGCGTTCCACACTGCCAGAAAACATTTGCAACGCCTATCAAACACGAAAAAGCGTTCATTTCTGACTAATTTTAGAGGTTGTTGGAGTAAGTTGAGCTAATGTTACGGAATTCATCAATTCGCCCATTTTGAGCAATAGTGGAAAGAAACGGCCACCAAAAATTCCACAACTCTAGGTATTTCAGCAATAGAATATGTGGGTGGACAGCACTGAACACATGCACACGTTCATATATTGATGTTCAAATCAGAACATCGTATATTGTTGAAAACTGAACACTTACGTTTATATTCGAACACCAGAGAACATATCTGAACACGCGTGTTCACAAATGATCACCCTGTTTGAACCCCAATGTTTACTAATGAACTCATATTCTGTAACACTTTTGGAACACTAGCGTCCGCACGAGCATGTAAAAGTGTTAAATTATGCGTAAAAGTGTTCAAAAGTACACACTTGAGATTGGACACTAATTTTCCATACTAGATTTTGTTTTTACTTACGATGACCTAAAGTTAATTAGCTTGCTAACACTGCAGTCCCTATGACTGATGCTCTTGGGGTATGTAATCTCCACGATCTAACCCTACCACCCTACCTGTCCCCCTCCCAAACTTTCTGTGCTATCTCCGGAACGACAAAAAAATGAAAGCGGACACTCTGCGACGTTGTAGTTTATCATATTTGGGTTATTATGAGCCTGTTTGCATAACCCTCCCCCCGGGCAGAGGAACATGGGTAAATTCAAATTGGCGGCCATGTGGGGTACCAGAAAAGTGATGTTTTCGTGTTTTTCTTTTTCAAAATTTCTGCTTTTCCGCGAGGAAAAATGGGTAAAACTATTTTATTTTATATCAGATCAATATTTTCTAAGTTATGCAGTTTTTGCTGAGAAATTACATAAATAAAAAAATCGTAAAATCTGACCGAAAAATCGAACAAAAATGCCATTTGTAGAAAATGAGGTCACTATGACGTCATCAAAGCGGCCATCTAATGTGGCAAGTTTAAACCCCTATCCTTTCTTTTCTATACATTCATGCGAGCCGCTTGGATATGTTTTAATAAATGTTGTGGACTTATCCAGTAATTAAATAGTATTGTTTGGGCCTGATCATGTTTTACCAGGATAAATAATTCTGTACGCTTGAGTTTTCCAGCAGATCATTAACTGGCATTTACTCAGACCTATTTGTGAAATTAGCTGGGTAATAATTACACTCAGCTTTTCGGCTCATCAACATGCAACCAGTTTCTTGGGTGAAATATTACAGAATCGACTAGATGCTCACCGGCATTTTATGAGTGATAACTCGACTATTTTCAACTTGAAGTTGGCAAAATGGATAATTTGATGCATAGTTTTCATATTAGCACCAGTTATCACTAATTAAAGGTATGCCCTAATGGCATGCTGTAGACATAAGTATAGTAGAAGAAAAGTACGAACCACAGATTTACGCCGGGAATCACGCGGCGATATACTCGTCGGTGCAAAAAGTCAAATTTTTGTCAAAAAAGTAATCGGGAAAGGGTCAATTCTTCGTACATGTACGCCAGCGAATTATCATTTAATTTATGTTAAGAGAAAGATAAAGCTAATATTCTATTCGACGACAATATAGCTGTAATTTATTAATGCACGATCATAGCCGTATATATATCATTATATACGACCATTTCAGCACCAAGCAAAAATAATATAATATTACACAAAATATATTGGAAATACATGTATTATTCGATTATTAACAACAAACAACTATATCTGTCTCAGGTCTTCCGAAAATAATTTTCGTCAAATTAATACGTCACATAATGGAACCCTCGGTTTATCAAGTAATAACTTTCACACACTGCTCGTTTCAGCTCTACAAAGAGCCAACGAACTAGAATTTTAGTATACTCGAGATAAGAAAGATACACCTAATTTCATTTGATGACAATATCACAGTTACAATTTATTGTTCCATAGGATATAGTACGCTGATAAACAGCTTGTATCACTGACGTCCCTGCTCTCCTTGTTCTCCCCGCTGATTCACATCGCCAAGTTCGCGCCTCTTGGCCGTAAGGGGGCGCTCTGCATAGGCCAACCACCAATGACCAATGAAAAACACTCTACGGAAGAGTCTTGGCAATATGAGTTGTCTACCTTTTCAAACGTTCATATGTCGTTAACGGCAAAACCGATCAATAAACGGACGGCAAAACAGCTCTAATGACGTTAATTTCTGAGTTAAGAGTGAACAGATGTTTGGATAACTTCCTCCATTGTTTAGTAAGGTTCGTCAACTGATTGCAAACATTTGTTCACTGATACCTTCAAATAATTAACAAATAAATCCCTGTAAATGTTATTAATATCCCACTGATAAGACCATGCTTTATCGTCATGAGTATATAAGGAGATCAAGCTGCATAGAATAGTAACGTGAAAACACCGTTCAATTGTTTCAGATTTTGAATTGAATGTTGACTGCTAATAAAGCCTGGGAAAAGTTCCTTTGAGAGGTGCGGTTAGAGGGCGTGTCGCTGTCAAAATATTGGCATGGCTTCCACATTACGTGAGAGTAGTGATCTCACTATCATGAAGGCATGACGTAATTTCGGTCACGTGAGGTAGTTAGCCAATCGTGGTTAGTATGAGGAATCTGGTTATCTCCGAGCTATCACGGCACAGCGATTGGGTAACCAGATAAAGCGCTCCCTTACGGCCAAGAGGCGCGAACTTGGCGATGTGAATCAGCGGGGGAACAAGGAGAGAAAGGACGCCAGTGATACAAGCTGAATAGTATGAGCGTAAGGATATAGTTGCATATATATATATAGCGTTGTATACAACTCTTTTAGCACCAAGTACAAATAATTACAAAAAATGGGTAGGCATGCACTGTCAGATATATATGAAAATAATATTAGAAAATAATTCTTGAGGTCAGTTACAATGCTTGAATGACATGTAACTATGGACATGCACTGTTATATACACACCATAGGATCCTCTAACATTAAGGTGAAAAGTGAAACTTTTTCAATTTATTAATGTCAAAGTTGAATAGCCATTATTTGTACGATCTCTAAATAGCCTTAGGCTAATGTTCCCTGTAAATTAATCGACGTGAAAAGAATAATGTCTAACTGTCTTGAGGTTTAATCTGCAGTACATGAATACATCTTACAGGTACAAGATACAAATAAGACGATCAGCATTGCCGAAAACAGGGTAGTCGAACAACATTCTGCTGCACTGTGGACGATCAGCATTGCCGAAAACAGGGTGATCGAACAGCATTCGGCTGCACTGTGGACGATCAGCATTGCCGAAAACAGGGTGGTCGAACAGCATTCGGCTGCACTGTGGTGTCGTTTAAACAAGATCCAAACTGTAAAGAGCGAATCGATTCTTCATTGTTCCAAAATTCTGTGACATTTGTTAAGTCTGCGTAAGAGTTTCCGGCATCAGCCTCATTTTGCAAGTCCAGGCCGATATAATCCACTGGATAGGGCACAGATGTAGCTGTTGTTTCACACCTTCTTCGCTTGGGACAAATAACACCACTGGCCATCCCAGAAACCTCGAAACTTTCAACTGGGTAAACTCGCTTCCTTCCTATACTTTCGATCGGAAATTGTTCCTGAGGAGACAGGGAATATTCTGACAGAAATTCGTTATTATATTTATCCAATGTTTGCCCTCTGAATTCATTGTCTGTGTAAACACAATCAGCACAATAGTCTGAATACGAATCGTACCACTCTGATTGGCTATAATTCACGCTAGCACGTGATATGTTGCGGTTATTTGGAAGAATGCCAAGATTCCTTTTGTCGGCAGATATCGTCATATTTTCGTGTCCACTCGGAATGTTACACGATGTTGAGGATGAATATTCAGTCGGGGAATCTGTCAAGTCGATGACTGTTTCACGTTCATCTGGAGAAAAATAATGCCAGCATGAGATAAATTATAAAACAAAGTCGATTTGAACATTTTTGTATTTCCATTCCATTGTCCTTTGACGAAATTTGACGAAATTGAATATAGTTTTGAAATGAGTACGGAACGAGGAAGTACGTTATCTACACGTATACTGCGAGTAGTTCGCCATTGCGAAATTGATGAGCCATATCCCTGTTGGCCAATTTTGCATTCAAGCCTCTTTTTATCCGTCTTGTATGATACGTCAACCCCTTACAACATGGGGACTACGTGTGGGGAACCATTCAACCAAGTATTGAAAAGGAGCAAGTATATTGCACGCATACTGCACCCGATTGACGGTATCATACATGACGGACCTACCCTTCAAAGCGAGGAGAAATATTTAGATTATTGAAAACAACTTTTTCTCCGAAAATCAAATAAGCGGCAAGTGTGAACTAAACCGATTAGCAGGAGTGTGAACAAGCCGATATAACAGAAATGAACATTATGCTGTTAATTTATATTAAAGTGATCGTAAACCCTCAAGTAAAGTTTCCATCAAATGAAAGACCATTGCAAACAGTGTGGGAAAATATTTATGTATTTTTTTTTACGATTTTATTACACAGAGTAAACTGCAAATAAAGTAAGGTATTCTATGGTGGTCTGCTGCGATCATATCTAGGTCCGGTGACGTCACACTGCCTTAATACATATATTTCAAACTTTGTATGCATTTTCCAATGCTTGATTCAAGCTTAAGGTGTGTATACTTTCAGTTTCAACACAGACTCACTGTTTCAATGTGCATGTCTCACCCAAATCTGCGAGATGGTAATTCATAAGTGTCAAGTCAATTTGAATCTTGCATTTAATTTCCCCGATTTTGGTGAAACACGCACATTGGAACAGTGAGTGTGTTGAAACTCAAAGCATGCACACCTTAAGCTTGAATCAAGCATTGGAAAGTGCATACACAGTCTGAAATATATGTATTAAGACATTGTGATGTCACTGGACCTAGATATGATTGCAACAGACCACCATAGAATAACATGCTTCATTTGTAGTTTACTCTGTGTAATAAAATCGTAAAAGTTACAATAAATATTTTTCGACACTGTTCGCAATGGTCTTTCGTTTGATGGAAACTATACTTTAGGGTTTACGATCATATTGCTTTATCATATTCGTATCATATCTCATCTTTATATTATGTTGGACGAAATTCTTCAAAAGAATATGACGCGAAAGATTCCGAATATATCCCCTCATACAATTTTCCCAAGTATGATATTTTTTGCAGGGAGATGACCTACTACGTACCTATACACGACAGGAGTGCTGAAAGACTTCCCCTTGGATTCGGCGGCTTCTGCTGGGATTCACGTTGTTGTTGTTGGTGGTGGTGTTCTGAAAAATCTTGGCGATTTTCCCCGTGAAAATGACCAATTCTGCAATCTCGTATTTGAGATGAAATTGAAAACCGTGGTTCAACGTGAATAGACTCACAAGAAGGTTTAGAATAACCCTGTCCCGGTTCACAATCTTTAGGGTATATTGGTGGTACAACCCAACTCGGCTGGGTGACTTGCTGTCTGTCATGTTGAAACTCCTGTTCAGTAAAACTTGACCTCTCTGTCCCTGACATGGTATAACTCAGCTCCAGGTTACAATCTGATAGGTGTATCGGGGCCACAATCAAGGTGGATTGATTAATGTGCTGATCGTCATTCAGACCAGGAAATTTATCATATTCTATAGTATATTCTATCGTAGTTTCCACCACCAATGGCTCCAAATATTCTGTTGGTATCAACGAATACGGCACAATCATGATTCACAAATGTGACCAGGTATGTTTGTCAACGTGATATTCCTGTTATTCGGAAGGTACACTAACTTTTGAACATGTAGCCGGACTGACCACTTGACCAGTCCCGCTCAAGGTATGAATTCAGCCCGTATGTACTTGGAGATGTTTGTCCGACTCCAACTGATCTCTTCGCGTGGTCACCGTCCGTCTTATACCTGTCAGCTTTCACGAGCTAATTTGGTCGATTATTTTTAACACAATTCCAGTCTGTATTATCTAACGAAATAAAGTATCCGTGGTCGAATGCACTTTCGTCCTGTCGTGTGATCTCTATTGTATTTGTGCAACAAACCTGACCAACCGCTAGATAATCCCTCTCGAGTCATTGGGCGGTACAATGACCATCCTACAAACAGACGGTACTAAACACCTCCTGTACATACGTGTCAAACAAGTGAATACTATGAGCTGAGTATTCTGAATGTTTTGCTAACCATTATGCACAATAACATTAAAACAGTGGTGAAAGCTGGTATTAAAACAAAACTCAAATTCACTTTTGGTTATGCATTGATTTTCACATTTTCCCTTTTACCTGGGGGAAACCAAACCCCACACCATGGCAAATTAGAGATAACATGTTTAACTTTTGTGGAAGGAAAGATTTTTTTTTTTACATATTTATTGTATGTAGACTTTGATTGTACAATAGTAAGCAGGTATGTGGAACTGCGAACTGCGAACCGCGGTCTAACTTTACGAACGTGGTATATTCATGCTTCCATGCATACCTTGGTAGTTAATTACATTCTCAAAACCCATTCCAGATTATTTGTGTTTTATATTATAGCATATCAATTCCGAGATTAACCGCATATTGCGAGTTCCTGAATATTTAATAACTAATGCAATGCTTTCTTTGCGCAAAAGAATTCATGAAATTTGAGATTATTTCAAGGAACTCCCGAATGGAAATTCCATTTTTATGTTTATTGCAGGAATAAGCCTCAATGAAAATCTCTTCATCGAACCATCGCATCGTACCAGCGTGCCATCGTATCATTGTGCCATCGTATCATGGCGCCATCTTACCATTATAGCATCGTGCCATCTTATCATCGCGCTTCGGAACAGTTGCCCAAAAGAGAGATATGCGCAAAAAATTATATTATTTGATTTTATCGTATCATCGTGCCATCGTACCATCATATCATCGTACCATCGCATCGTGCCATCGTCCCGTGGTATCATATCATCGTACCATCGAATTGTGCCATCGTACCATCGTCCTAGTAAAGGTAGGTCGATGACAGGATTGTGCGACATGGCAGGTATTAGCCACCATAGATCGGTCACCCTATAGTCTTCATAGAAAACGGAACACGTACATGTACTTGCGAATATCTACCAGGTTAACGTATCTTGGTTTTTAGCCGATTTGACGCGTTCCACACTGCCAGAAAACATTTGCAACGCCTATCAAACACGAAAAAGCGTTCATTTCTGACTAATTTTAGAGGTTGTTGGAGTAAGTTGAGCTAATGTTACGGAATTCATCAATTCGCCCATTTTGAGCAATAGTGGAAAGAAACGGCCACCAAAAATTCCACAACTCTAGGTATTTCAGCAATAGAATATGTGGGTGGACAGCACTGAACACATGCACACGTTCATATATTGATGTTCAAATCAGAACATCGTATAGTGTTGAAAACTGAACACTTACGTTTATATTCGAACACCAGAGAACATATCTGAACACGCGTGTTCACAAATGATCACCCTGTTTGAACCCCAATGTTTACTAATGAACTCATATTCTGTAACACTTTTGGAACACTAGCGTCCGCACGAGCATGTAAAAGTGTTAAATTATGCGTAAAAGTGTTCAAAAGTACACACTTGAGATTGGACACTAATTTTCCATACTAGATTTTGTTTTTACTTACGATGACCTAAAGTTAATTAGCTTGCTAACACTGCAGTGACATATTTTAAAATAAATCTTTCTTCACACTTCTTTTCAAATTGAACACTTTCACATGTTCGAAAGGTGTTAGTGTTCATTTCTTTGTTCAGGACATGCACACATTTTTACGCCAAATTTTGATTGAAACTGTGACACAGTTGAGTCGTAAGTTAATTAGGAGCTAGATGCTACAGCTTACTTTATTTCTGTTTTTTTTTTACAATATATTTGGCGAGATTTTAATATAACAAAGCATATGATATTCAGCCCTTCACCCATGGGAGGGGTGAAACAATGGTAAAAAAAATCCAGATACTACAGGATGTAAACTATGGATCACCAGGTGATCAGGTGAAAATTTCTACTTCTCTTGATAACTGTGACATACTGAATACAACCACCCATAAACGCCAGGGAATTGAGTGGTAGTCGGAGAGAACGGGGGCTCCCTTCACACCCCCTCCACACCCCCTCCACCCCTACAACGTTTGTCTTGGCACAACCATATATAAGTTTAAAACCGGCGAATATTTGAATAATAATATGTGTAAGATCTCAGTTTTTACTGTGTGTTTCACAACAGCATATAATGAGGTCTAGCAGTCATCTGTTTGAAATAATTTCCAGGGTAGTTCCGTTAAAGAAATATTGCCCATGCCGACTTGCTCTACCCCATGCGCACATGGTTAACGCGAAACAAGATTTCATCAAATCTGAATGTTTTGAGAAAAAAAATGAATATACAGCTGTTGAATATTACTGAAATAGAATTTTGAAATTAAGATCTTGTGTACCAAAAACTCACTTGTCTTGCATATTATCGCATCAGGTTATCTTGAATTATACGTGTGTAATTTTTCAACTTGTCGTGATTTTGTGATTACAATTTCTTACAACAACAACATTTCTACCACACTAGTGGATCCTTAATTGCTTTGAGGTTGATAAACTTTTAATCTAATCGCAAGTTTGTCCTATTTCATATCAGAACAATCGTGTTCATGCACTTACATCACCCACGCGCATACGTATAGTTGAGCGTATTCAGCTGGTTTTTTTTGCTATTGTTTTACAAGATCCACATAAATACATGGGTAGTGTGACTAATGTCACAGGACCTACGAAGTAGGGTGAGGAAGATGACTTGGGGGTCCAAGCGTAATGTTATAGGTCACCTAAGTAGGTCAAATTTTCATCAAAAGTAGGTCAGCTTGGAACTTGTTGGTAACAGTCCCCTAATACACGTTCATATCAAAAAGACTTGAAAAATGGAACTTGTTGCTCCCTCGCTTACGCTCAGCATTAAGAGGATAGAACAAGGACTGGTTCGCTCGGTGTCACTATAATGTGACTGAGTGGGGTGTCATGTCTGCCTACGGCATGATATTTCAGTGGGACAGCACTATAAAATGGCAGCATTAGATCTGCTCTGTTACAAGTAGGTACCCCTGCCCCTCCCCCTCCCCTCCCTTCCCTTCCCCGTCGTGATATACATGTAGCTGAAAAAATGTTGAAAGCGACGTTAAACCCTATTCACTCACTCACTCATTCATATCAAAAATCAAGGTTCTACTGTTAACGGTTCTCCTTATTTTGCCGACGAAAGGATTCGGATGGAGGCTGACTGACTGACTCACTTACTCACTCATTACCGGACAATTTGCAAATGAGAGCCTTCGTAGGAGACGTTAAAATTATTCCTATGGAGTCTCAAAATCACCTGAAATCGAGGGTCAAGAAGATGGGCATTTCCGTCATAATAGACCCCGTGTATACAGGGGATGATGATCACAACATCGATTATGGTATTTTTATTCATGGCGGCCCATTTTCTCAATTTAATGACGCTCCAATAGGGCGCAAAGGTAATAATAAGTGCGCCATGGAGATGTTCGAGTTACCAACAGGGAAATGTATTTGTCGTCGGCATAGTTGAGGGAAGGAAGACGCTATGAATCTTAGCTACGCAGTTTGGAGACATACATACGCCATTTTCTTTTTCATCAACTTATCTCGGGTAAACATGTTTTGTACGTATATACTAGCTTTCCTGGGCAAATGGAGGATGGATTTGCAGATTTTGATTGTACTTGTATTGCAGATAGATCGATTCCAGTTTACAAATAGGTTATCATGCCTGGAGTTAATTAGATCAGTTCCCCATACTTCAGAGGCATATGCGAGGATATTAACACATTACATTTAGAAAACCGGGAAATGTATTTGTCGTCGGCATAGCGTTGAGGGAAGGGAGACGCTATGAATCTTAGCTACAAACTGCGCAACTGTGGCAAAGGTTGCTTGTCCGCTTAGCCGAGATTTCTCTTTTATCAACAACAACAAATTACCAATACTTAGCTTTGACCTTACAAAATATCGCGCATGTTCATATTCGTTCATTGTCATTGAGTAGGGAAGTAATGGAAGTTCTATCGTCGTTGTCATTTTGCCTCTGATTGTATTGCATAGGCCTTCATTTTCACACCTGTGGTAGCGAGTAAATACATTGGACTTAACTGAGCTGTATTATCTGTTACAGCTTAGTGTACCCTGTGATCACACTTTTGAGAAAATAAGCCGTGCACATATTCCCTACCTCGTTTACATCTTTAATTTATGTGGTGAACAGTGAACAATGCGATTATTGTTCCTTGCACAGGGGCTCGTTACCGTTGTTAATTGGTTAATTGGATTGAATGGAGAAAGAGAGAGAGGAATTAGAATTTTGAATTAAGATCTTTTCTTTACTTTATCGATCCCCCTCCCCCCCCCAATTAACAGCGGTAACGAGTCTGTGATTTATTCTTTAATATTTGGGACACAATATACCTGTATACCATACCCCAGGTGAAATCCATCCTCCATAATGCAGGTCTGTATAATCGGTACCAGCCCTGCACGCAGATTAGGGCAGTGCATTTATTACTTGAACCGTCCGTTTAAAATATCAGCCAATGAACGGATCGCGTTGAGCGAGCTTCGCCATGTTCACTGAAAAACCGATTTTATCATGAGAATACGCTGTAGAACGGTCTCTTTGATGTAATTGCGGCAATGAGACGTGGGCGTTGCTGAATTCAAAACAATCACGGTTACATACAACTGAGTTCAGAGGAGATGAAATATACGAAACATTGCCCGGCTTCTAATTTGTTCATATATAAGTATATTCGGCGAGGTCATAGCTAGAGATGATGGTGAAATCACACCTAACCTTCTCACTGCGCGGCCATCACATCAGTTACACCCAATATAATATCCAGCAATTTCCATTGATTGATTTGGAGACCTTACTACAAATAACCCTTCCAGCAGGCATTGTTTCAAATTACACGTATTATATATAATGGACCATGAATGACATGGATCCGCCGTACAGGAAGTACCAATGGTGAGAGGAAATTGACAATCCAATCAGAATTATTATATATGTGTGAATCTCCAAGTATAAATTCCCGCCCGATACTTCTCTCGTTGAAGGCCGTCTGTGGCATTTTACTTCAAAGGCCAAGATCAGTTTGAATAAACGTAATAAATAAAAATGCTTTATTAGTACAGAGTTGAGTACTTTGATGTCCAACAAAGAAAAATCTCATGCAGTTTTGCACTGAGAGGGAGTCCTTCGCACCCAACGACCCAACTAACCAACCCTTTGAGAACTGTGCGAGTTCTTCCAGAAATCTGTGCCCGTAACACTGCTCGGAGTGTGTTTCGGGGTACAGGATGGCAGACTGCGTCCTACTTTGCGTGAAAGTCAAAGGATCATATTCTGTATTCGGTCGTCCTTGGGATACGCCTCAACACCCTTGAGAGAGCTCAGTATATCTGATTGGACCATATCAGATTGGTGATATCCCATGGAATGTAGTCTAATTCATCGTAACGCAGTGACGCCCCTCAACGCCCCTCGTTACGCATTAGCGTCCGTCGTTATGCCTTAATGTCTTATCTCAACGCCTTAACGCCATTCTCAGTCGTACCTCACTCATTCGCTCTGTGCTCCATGGTACACCTCTGTCGTTACGCCTTAACGCCTCAGGTCAACGCCTCAATGCATTGACGCCAAATCACTCCCACAATGGGTGTGATGTAAGTTTGGATAATAAATAATAATGAGGGGGTGCTACCGATCAGCTTTACATATAATAATAAAATGTGTAACACACAGTCTATGTTGTTGTTGTTGTTGATCTCGCTTTCTCTCACCTAATCGCGCCATGATATGAAGATATTAGGTATACATGTAGGTATGTGTGTGTGTGTGTGTGTGTGTTTAGGGGGTCTCACTCTCCAGCGTTCGGGCGTGACTGCGTTAAGACGGGCGCTGAGCACGCCGCACTCACGCACTCACTTACGGGTAGCTAACTCACTCACTCAATCGTACCTCTCTCATTCTCTCTACCCTGTACCCTACAGGGTAGGTAACTCTACCACTCACTCAGTCGTACCTCTCTCATTCTCTCTACCCTGTACCCTACAGGGTAGGTAACTCTACCATGTAGACAGCGCACAACCATCTATCGGACAAACCCTCTGCGTCGTCAAAATGCCATGCCCATCTATCGGACAAACACGCCCTCTGTGTCGCAAAAATGCCATCTTTCTCTACTACTCCTCGGCTGCGCATGAGCACTGTTGTGTCACTCCAGTAAAATCCACGCAAGTCATCGTCTACTCAACGTGAGCTTCAATAGGATACTCTGCAGGTCAAATTTGAATCAAAAATGGTTCATCTCTCGTTCAAACACTATCACGCGCACTCGAAAATACTCTTTATCTTCTACTCCGTGAGTGCGCACAACAGTTTGATTCTACACCAGGAGAGCTTCAATATGACACCAGCCGTAACACATTTGGACTATGTATGACTCACTTGTACCCCAAACCTCCCACCACAGGCCGCCCTACCGAGTGCGCATGCTCACGATAACTTTACCAGCTTAATTGAAGCAACGACCCGGAGACTCATCCAGTCGTACTCCACAGCGTAAAGCTGATCGGTAGCACCCCCGAACCATATAATTATCTACACTAAAGGTTCCAAGTGTTTCACGCAAAGTCCGTTTTTCCGATTTTGTTGATTTGTGGATTTTTTCAAAGTTCGAATTTTTCATGCACCCGTGATCTCACAATGCACCTCCTGAAACATCCTCCAAACAGGGTTGTTTCCTATTATGTCAGATGAAACACCCCTGCCAGCATCCACCTGATATGCATCTCTGTACCAAAACACCATTTCACAAGTCAAAAAGGCCTTATCAGCCTAATAAATACTAAGATATTTACAAATTTCCCATTTTTTATTGGCATAAACCATTATATTCACATGCTGAAGGGCTTTTGTACATAATCCAAATAAATATGTGGGCTTCTGTCCTGAAGTGCAATTATTAGAATGTATATTGTCCCTGGGGGTTTTTGTCCTGAAGGGCTAATGTCATGGATCCCAGGTACGCAGTGTATAGAAGCTCTCAAGATCGCAACGGCCATTAACATCACATTTGTCCTTGCGATATTAGTATTGAGAGACGACTACGTACCTTATGATGACGATATTAAGTATCGACCGATGACGACATGTCGACCCTCAACATCGCATTCCGACATGTCGACCTTAACATCGCGTTTTGACATGTTTGTGGTGTTAAGGGCCGCTACGATGTTAAGGCCTTCTACAACACAGCGTATGGATGAGGTCTGCAGCGTAGGATATCTGAGAGTATGCTCCGATCTCATTACAATTATATGTGTTTTATGGCCTACTTTCATTGAAAAGATAGTGCCACGGCACTGTAGCTCATCTGGCTGTAACTGGCGAAAGTAGCTGTAAGAAATTTTTACTACAGAACTGCAACAGTTGAGGTTCTAACTTGTGTTGTTCCCCCTGAACTCTAAATGATCCATGCAGTAATTTCCTGAGATTTCCTGATAAAGTTTCATGGGAAATTCAAGATGCGGCCATATTGCATTTTCGAAATGGACCAAAAAAGGTTTCTTGCACAACTGGACCACAAGGGGAACCTGTGTACCCAATATGAGAAAGATAAATGCAGTAGTTCCTGAGAAATCGCGATAAAGTTTCATGGGGAAATCCAAGATGGCCGCCTGGTGGCCATATTGGATTTTCAAATAAAATCACAAAAGGTATCTTGCACAACTAGGCCCCAAGGGGAACCTGTGTACCAAATTTGAGAAAGATCGATGAAGTACTTCCTGAAAATCACGATAAAGTTTCATAGGGAAATCCAAGATGGCCGCCTGGTGGCCATATTGGATTTTCGAATCGAAGCAGAAAAGGTATCTTGCACAACTAGACCTCAAGGGGGACCTGTATACCAAATTTGAGAAAGATCCATGCAGTAGTTCCTGAGAAATCGCGATAACAATGTTTCATGGGAAATTCAAGATGGCCGCCTGGTGGCCATATTGGATATTTTAATCAGACCACAAAAGGTATCTTGCACAACTAGACCCCAAGGGGAACCTGTGTACCAAATTGGAGAAAGATCCATGTAGTAGTTCCTGAGAAATCGCAATAATGTTTCATGGGGAAATCCAAGATGGCCGCCTGGTGGCCATATTGGATTTATGAATCAGACTACAAACGGTAAAATGCACAACTAGACCCCAAGGGAAACCTGTGTACCAAATCTGAGAAAGATCCATGCAGTGATTCTTGAGAAATCGCGATAAAGTTTCATGGAGAAATCTAAGATGGCCACCTGGTGGCCATATTGGATTTTCGAATCGAAGCAGAAAAGGTATCTTGCACAACTAGACCTCAAGGGGGACCTGTATACCAAATTTGAGAATGATCCATGCAGTAGTTCCCGAGAATTTGTGATAACAAACTTTCATGGGAAAATCCAAGATGGCCGCCTGGTGGCCATATTGGATATTCAAATTGGACTAAAGTACACATGTTGTGCAACTAGACCTAAAGGGGAACCAGGGTACCAAATTTGAGAAAGATCCATGAAGTAGTTACCAAAAAATAATGATGACAAGATTTCACTGGCAAATTCAAGATGGCCGCCATGGCAGCCATATTAGAAATCCGATCGACACCGCATGAACAAATTCTGGTGTACTCATTGGGAGGAACATGCATGCCAAGTTTCAACTTAATCGGCCAAGCGGTTTCAGAGAAGAAGATGTTTACGGACGACGGACGACGGACAATCAGGCCATGACATTAGCCCACGGGCCTTCGGCCCAGATGAGCTAAAAATCTGCAAGGTACATTATCAAAATTTTTGAACACTATCAATGCATTTCTGTGGAACGAAAGCATAACATTTGTTAATGTAGTTAATCTCAGAATGGCAACATTGATATATAAATACGTTCAAATGGCCGTATTCAGAGTGCTATAATATACCGAGCAAACGTATGAAACCATAGCATTCCATTGTGATATACCACATAGTCAGTTTCCTAAAATCAGTTTTTATAGTTCTCAGCATTTCCTGCATGGTTAGGTTTGCAATTGAAGAACCCCCCCCCCGAAAAAAAAGAAAACGCGATTTAGTGTAAAATGCTATTTAACCCAGTTTTTCAGCAGTAGTTGGAAAATGCAAGAAAATTAAAAAAAAATCACCCGAAAAGAATTTACATTAAATACATTTTATATGTTTTATTTTAAATTTTCTTGCATTTTACCGAGTTTTTCTGGAAATCTGGCTTAATATATTAAAATCGCATTTCGTTTTTCGCAATTGCCAAACTTGAAAAATGTTGAAAACTATAACGTGATTCGAGGAAATTGAAGAAATAAATCTCTTCAAATGAAACCGCAAAAAAATGTAGAGCGAAACGCAAAAAGGGCGAAAATTAACAGAAAATCCGATTGAGTTCGTGCGAAATACAAAGAAAATCCAGGAAGTTAAAAAAAATCACCAAGGGAACACCGTAAATAGCATACAACAAACTATACAGTATATATTACAACATACAATATGCTGTGTAGTATTTTGTTTTCACGCAGGTGAAAGCCTGTGAAATTCGATTCATCACCAAAATTAATTTAAGGTTTTGTTTTAACATAATCGTTTATCGCTGTTTTTAGGTCATCAATGGACAGCAAAGCATTGAGAAAACTCAACTCATAGTATTCACTTGTTTGACACGTATGTGCAAGAGGTGTTTAGTACCGTCTGTTTGTAGGATGGTCATTGTACGACTCGAAGACCCGAGGCGGATTATGTACAGGTTGTTCAGAGCCACGCAGTTGTTGTCCAAATACAATAGAGATTACCCGGTAGGACGAAAGTGCAATCGACCAAAGATACTTTATTTCGTTAGATAATACAGGCTGGAAATGTGTTAAAAATAAGTGACCGAATTAGCACGTGAATGCTGGCTGTATTATAAGGAGAAGCGATCAGCTAGGAGAATCATAGACTTACCTTGCGGACTGGTCAAGTGGTCAGTCCGACTGAATATTCTGAAGTTAGTGGACCTCCCGATAGATATCACGTATGACAAACATACCGGTACCTGGGCATATTTTTGAACCATGATTGTGCCGTATTCGTTGATCCCAGCAGAATATTTGGAGCCATTGAAGGTGGAAACTACAACAGAATATACCATAGAAGATGATAAATTTCCCGGTTTAAATGACGATCAGCACATTAATCAACCCGCCTTGATTGTGGTCCCGATACACCCTCAATATGATAACCAGGGGCTGGATTGTACCATATACGAGACAGGGGAATCATTTCAACATGACCGAAAGCAACTCGGCCAGCCGACGTGGATTGTGCCCCCAATCGACCCTCCAGATTGCGAACAGCGGCTAGATTATACCGTACCTTCTGGTGAGCTTGAGAAGACAATTTACATTGAAGAATATCTTTCTCTTCCATCTCAAAGACTA
>JAVTVY010010551.1:0-44708 GCA_036873755.1 Hanleya hanleyi | reverse complement strand
ACACTGTGCATGTGATCAAAATTCTGAGTTTCTTATCTTGACTAGTTATAAAAAATGTGTGATGCTTTACTCCTAAAATATTGAGTATTTTTAGTCATATCATAGACCATGTTGGCTTCACCATTTAACAGTTAGCTCCCGACGTTTATTTTACAAGACCGTGTAGAATTATGTTGTTTATGTACAAATTTGTATCATGAAAAATGTAGTACATGTATGTGCATATTCAAAGATCATGGAATTGTAACTAAGCAGGCTTTCAGCTAGCCAGGAGTCTCTGTGTCTATTTCGAAATAACCTCATAAATTTTGGAAATTTAACATGCACGAGATACGAGTGCGATACCCTGTTGCAGTAAAATGTGGACTAAGACAACTTGTTTTCAAATCCTGGCTAAAAGCCTGCTTGTAAGCTGTATAAAATTTAGTTCTAACTTGTATATTGGGCCACTTTTATGCGAGGTCTGGTTGTTTGTTACCTGTCCATATTAATCTGAAGAAGTTTCATGGCAGATGCTGTATGCTTTGTAGATGTGCAGTCATGTTCTGTCAGTCTGTAGCACTTAAAGCATTCATGAATCTGGGTCTCAAATTCTTTCTCAGATATTGAAGTGAGTGATCACTGTTGCTATATATTACTTTAATATTATCTATGGTAGATGTAACTCATTTGGGTTACCATAACTTTTCTCAGGGTAACCTGTCCGGGTCAAATACAGTTTTCTAATTTGGGCACCCTTTCCAGCCCTCTAATTTGGGCTAAATTAAGGCCATTGAGTGAAATTACATGTTAGGAGACCCTGGATTGTCCACAAAGTCCTCAAACTGATTTTTGTTGGTCTGAACAGAACACAGAATGCTTTTTCAATCCTGGAAGAAATCAAAAAGTCTGTAATTTGGGCTTTTTGGAGATGAGCTGTAATTTGGGCACCTTTAAAGGGTAGCAAAACAGGCCTGTATTAGCCCCTGCCTGTATTGGTTAAATACAATCAGGTTTTGGGGAACCTATTAAGGTCCTCTTAAATTAAGGTTGGGTGAGCGGCAACCCAGTTCAGCCCTGCAACATATAAACATACATGCAACAAAACATCCCTGCCCACAGGAAACAAAATCCAGTAGTGATAAAAGTTGCTCTCAGTGATTTGGTTAAAGGAGAGTGTTGCTTAAGTTTGTCTTCCTGTTCTTGGGGCTGTAACCCCACTCCACAGATTATGGAGTTCAAATACATGTAGTCACCATCTGTATTCCAAGCCAGAGAGAACTGGGTCAGTGACCACTGGTCACTGCCATGCTGACATTCGAATGTCAATTTAGGTTATATACTCCGACAGTGCTTGTGAACTCTTTGTTGCATGGCTAGGCTGACCCCTAATTGTGGGAACCAGCCAGATGTACATGTACACAATCTCAACTGTTCCAACCCGACATTGGTAGGACAGTAGTACTGTGCCACGTGAATTCAGGGGGTATTTTAGACAGTTTTTCATCGTGGTATTCCTGATGAAAACGAATTTGAATTGAGTTTTTTTTTTTCAAAATTGAGTTTTGAGCTAGAAATTCAGTTTTCTGAGTTTTCGGGAAGTGCGCAACGTAGGCGTGGAAAAAAATTGAGTTTTTTCATAAAAGATTGAGTTTATGTAAGACAGGGGCGAATGAAAATGCCCCGACCATGGGACAGCGCTCGAAATAACGCTTGTCTACTTGTCGATGACAAGTGATTTTCGCAAGTGACAAGTAAAAAGAAAAGTGACTTGTCGCCTGCGACAACAAAGCCATAAAGTCTGTATTTGTAATGTTCAGATATATACTTCGCCTAACAAAACAACGTGTGTTAGTTTCCGCAGGCCCTGAAGTTGATCAAATTTACGTGATTCCATGGCCCGTACGACTGATGTCGTTGTCACTGTCTTTTTGAAAACCGCTCTCCTGTGCGCGAAGATAGAAAATAACCGTATTATGGTACGCGCGATTTCATTAGCCGAATTACTCCATCCAGCCAATCAGCGTAGCTGATAGAATCTGAATGCAGCCTAGCGATAACACGTTTGGTCATGGTGGTTCGATCATTTTGGTTGAATAGAGCGTCGGTGACAACTATTCTTTGACAGTAATATGGATCGCTTTCTGAAACATTGGAATGAAACCCCAGTCATAAGAAGGCAGAACAATCAAGAATTTCTTGCCAAAAATTATCCGTCGAAAGAGTGACTCACATGATATTGAAAACATTCTTGCCCTTGTAAAAATCTTGGTTCTACTGTCGGTCACAGATAATACATGTATATATCCGAGGCGTTTTCGGCGATATTTCGGAGACAATTCATCGGGCATATTGAATCTTCACGCAGGATATCAACTAAAAAGTACTTATTTTATTCCAAAGTATCAAGAAAATCCTTCCAGTAGTTCTCAACAAATCGCGAAAACAACAATTAGATTTGTAGGTTATTTTTTGACGTCATGACACCAAGTCTGCATGTTATATAACATTGACAGATCAATGTCATCGTAGCCCCAAAATAACATGGTAGATATTGGTGATTTTCGTCAATTCCCAACAGATTTTAATGACATATGGGGGGGGAAATTATTATTTTTTAGTTTATATACTGTGTGAAGTTTCAAAGCTGTACGATAAATTTTCTCCGAAATATAGCTGAAAACATCTCGGAATATATTATCTGGGACAGACAGTAGTGTTTTGAACAGCTTTTGTCGAGCGAGATTTCAGTCTTATGAAGCGTGTGAAGAATGACTTTCGAGCTACATTAAATGAAGACTCCCTGAATGACCTTATGTCACTGTCACTGTCTGATTACTCTGTTACTACCTTTGACCCTATCCCAGCCATCAAATTGTGGTGGTTAGACTGCAACAAACCCAGAAGGTCTGAATCTAACTTCTTGTTTTATTTCATGAAAAATTACAACACAGTTGAGTATATAAGGAAGTCAAAACTTGGTAATATTTTGAGACAACTACTGACAGCCAGGTGACAAGTAAAAAAAATTGTCACTTGTCACCTGGGACAAGTAATTTTTTACAAACATTTCAACCCCTGATGGGAAAGTTATCACGATCGAAAGTTTATAATACAAGGTTGTTGTTGTTGTTCGTGTCACCTCCTTCTCTGTGCCAATGGATGTCCGTATGAGAGCCCACTCTTCAGGTCATCTCTGCCACTTCCCGGGTGGAATCAAAATAGGACAACAATGTACAGTCCCCTCAATTTAGTAGCCATGGCAATTGATCAGCAATGCTAAGGCCAATGTCTTAGCTAAAAGCTTCTTTGCCTCAGCAATTTCTAACATCGAGTATATATCAATGCCGAAAGAATATTTGCCGCAGCAGGAATCCTAACTGTGGAGGCTGCATGTCATTGGAAATGGGCATGGTAAACTACATGTACCTGGATGGTAAACTTACTATGTGTATGTTACCCTGATATTTGAGATGACAACCTGACAAATTTATTGGCATGTTGTCACAGTTGACAATGAGGTGTTAATGAGGACCTGAATACAGGTTGAGGACTTTTTAGGAGTGGTAACCCACTGGCAACCTGAACGACAGGTTACCACTTATTTCCAGCCCAGTACAAATAGCAGCCACCATATCAACAGCTCCATTTTGGCGAGCCTGTTCCATAGCTACATGTACATGTATTCTTCACCCAACACGTGACCAATGGCAATTATATACTCATACAGCCACATGGCCAATGGTGATGCATGCATGCAGTGATGAGTTGAGAACACTACAGATGGTCTGAATGTGGCCAATTTTGACTGCAGTTCCTGGAAGTTAGCACGACTTCCTGGGAAATAGCGCAAGTTCCCTCCCTTCGACCATGCGCTTTCCTTTCCATTTCAACGATATCTTCAGGCAGACAGGCGAGACAAATTCCTGGACCCTTTTGCACTCTTCCAAGTTCCATCAACCACTAAGTTTTGGATGCTTTAGTCTATCATATATTGTGATTCTGTACAGAGAAATTCAGTGCTATTAGAGCAACATTTCAATCTTGCCAGCCTTGCCTACTATTCTTGTCTCACTGCATGGAGCTAGCTATGTTACACAACAATTCATTGTCAAACATAGTTGCTGGAAAAAATTAGTGGCCCCCAGATGTCTCCTGCTTAGGGACCAATGGCTCCTGCTCATGGAAAATTAGTCAATCTTTGGAAGTACATGGACCTGATATCACAGTAGAACTTGATCAAATTTTAATAAAGGATAATTAAAAAAACAATGAATTTGCCTGCTCACCTCCGCCACTTTTGTAACACAGGTAAGGAAAGCGCCATATATTGCCTAGGCCAACAGCAAACCCGATACATGACAGGATGAAGTCCATTCGTCCCGTCCAGTTGCCTCGCTGTTTATTCTCGTCGCTTGCCGTAGAACTACCCATACTCGAATCACTACTGCTTGAAGTCGACAACTCTTTTCCAACAGGCACCTTTGAATAAAATAAAATTAATAGTATCAAATTAAGAGAAAAAGAGATATTAAAGTGGTTATAAGTAACATTGTGCCCTAGCTGTTTTCGGCACATAGAAATGTTAGATCTGGACTGCAGAAATTGTTCATACCTGTAGCTTTACACAGTCCAATGCAACAGTCAAAACTGGATTCTTGAAAACTCCAAAACAAAGTAAATGTTAAGAAGAAGTGAAGCAGATGGTTAATTCTCAACATTAATATCCTATCTCCTGTTGACCAGTTGAATCCAGTTTGGACAAAGGGTCAGAGACAGTAATCTAGTTCAATAGCTTGAGAGATTAACAACCCCTTTTTCAAGTGCTGACAGTAAGTGCTGTCATCAAATAGAGGTCAGTGCCCTACAAATTCCATTACATTATCGGACTTGTTCAGCAATCTAAACATGTCAAGTTAAAAATAGGCATATACTAGCAGAGAAATGGCTCACTACATGGGTATATCGAATCAAAACAATGTCCGATAAAATATGGACTCTGCATTAAGAGGATACAAGCAGGACAGTATAATAAATGGGCAGCATTTAAATCTGCTCTGTAACAAGTGTAGGTAAGTACGTAACTGAAGAGATACTTGTTTCATAAATATTTAGTTGTTTAACATTTCTTTTTAAATCGTGACCAAAAGATCACCAAAAAAGACGGCATCAATTCACTGGGAATTTTCGGCAATACACCAACACAATTAAAATAGGTTCTGTTGAAAACACACCCATAAAATAGAAATCTAAAAACCTTCCTTTCGTCTCGCATGTATTATGGGATCATGAAAATATAAATAATATAATCTATATCTTCAGCCATTTTCTTGACCAGAAAAATGCGAGATCTTCCGGTAGAGTTGCAGGATGCCGCGTTGTCTCATTTCGACATCGCACATTTTCATAAACAATGATTTTGGAAATTTTACTGTGTGAGAGAAAAATGCGTGATCTTCCGGTAGAGTTGCAGGATGCCACGTTGTCCCATTTCGACATCGCACATTTTCATAAACAATGATTTTGGAAATTTTACTGTGCGAGTTCAATTTTCCAATAATGTGACAGTGTGTGGATGCTTGGATACCTACATATATAGCCCAATTCGGAAAGGGTTTTATCTCCCTTGTTCCACTAGGGGCATATTGGTTCGGAGAACTTCCGGTAAGTACCGAAGGCCAACTAGTTACATACATTTGTATTCTATTTTTCAATACAATTAGGCCAAAATTAAAAAATAGTTTGTTTGTGGTAACAAGGGCCTGCGAAAAATGTTGGGTCGGTCGGTCGGTCGCATTTTAATTTTTTTTTATTATTTTTTTTTTCCAATTAAAATTCCCAAATAATTTTTTTCTCCTTGTTTGCATTTCAATGATATCATGATATGCAGATCGACTCGCCCATAGTCCATACCACAAAGCAATGTTTCAAGTTCCTTCTAATATGTTGAACAGAACTCCTGTTCACGGTGTCCGTCTGCATGAAACACGCCAAAATTTGAAGTGGACAGCACATGTCATGAGCTGCAGACTAGTCGCGTATTTTTTCGGGAGGTAATCCTATGTGTTGGCGGACGACGAATTATCAGCGATGACATTGACAGCTGGCTGAATTGACAGATAATCCTATAGACAAATGTATGGTAGACAAGCTGAGTAGCTAGCAGGTCCTCCGTCAAGTAGCCTGTTTGAGAGCATACAGCATATACGCTTCCAATATCTCCTTAAATATAACTTGGAAAGTTGATATGTGTATGTGGAAAGAGACGTTCATCTGGAATTGTTGAGACAATTTGAGGAGGTTTGGGAAGCAGTAATGGGTAGTGTAACACTGGAATGTAAGTCTGTAGTTGTATATGGATTTGTGGATGGTGAGGTTTATAAATCGATGAGTGGAATAGATCAAGATATCGCGTTATATGGGTGAGTGAAATCCAAGATGGTCAATGGCAGCCATCTTGGATTACATACTACCTCAATGGAAATCAATACCAATCGCTGTCTAACTGATGTGAAGCACCGTCTCGAGTTTGAAGTTGATTGGTCAAATTGTTGTCGAGATATCACATTCACAAGATCCGAGACGGATGGAATCCAATATCGTCAATGGCAGCCATCTTGGATTATGTACCTCAGTGAAAATCAATACCAATGGCCGCCTAACTGATGTGAAGAACCTTCCCAAGTTTGAAGTCGATTGGTTGAATTGTTCTCGAGATATCGCGTTCACAAGATCTGGGATGGATGGAATCCAATATGGTCAATGGCAGCCATCTTGGATTACGTACCTCAGTGAAAATCAATACCAATGGCCGTCTGACTGATGTGAAGAACCTTCCCAAGCTTGAAGTTGATTGGTGGAATTGTTCTTGAGATATCGCGTTCACAAGATGTGGGACGAACAGAATCCAATATGGTCGATGGCGGCCATGTTGGATTACGTACTTCAGTGAAAATCAATACCAATGGCCGTCTAACTGATGTGAAGCACCTTCTCAAGTTTGAAGTCAATCGGTCGAATTGTTCTTGAGATATCGCGTTCACAAGATGTGGGACGGACAGAATCCAATATGGTCGATGGCGGCCATCTTGGATTACGTACCTCAGTGAAAATCAATACCAATGGCCGTCTAACTGATGTGAAGGACCTTCTCAAGTTTGAAGTCGATTGGTCGAATTGTTCTCAAGATATCGCGTTCACAAGATGTGGGACAGACGGACGGACGGAAGGCTAGCATTTCCAAGTCCTCCCACCACTTCGTAGCAGAGGACAAAAATGAAGGTTTAATTTACGTGAATCACAGCAAAACGGGTCGTCTGCTAATCCTTCACATTATGGCTTAAAGATGGCGGGACTAAATAGATACAGAACTGGTTTGTGGCAAACCTTGTTCCTATGGGACTTCGCGCGTTCCTAAATATGGCCACTTCATATCCTATAGCTGCAAGAGGAACTTCTGTGCGCGGCTGTGGGAATGAGGTTAACTCTTCTCAACAGATGCGATCCTTCTGCATATAACTTGCCAAGCTCTACCAGGCATTCATTTCGTTCTGCTTCGCGCCTCTCCATGTAGCGCTGTAAGGGTCTCACAGACTTTACCGGAGTTGACCCAAGGTCATCTGTTGCCACAGTAAACGAACATGACGACCGTCTAACTGGGCGAATTAATATCAGCCGCGATTCACCGATATATATTTCCGCAACATACATGTAGTTCTGAGGTAATGTGTCAAAAAGCTGCCTTCAAACTGTGACACTGCCGTTTTGTAACACACTGAATATCCGTTAAAGGTTATACAAAATGGTCTCAAAATCCGCAACTTTTTTGTGCTAAATTGTTGTAGAGGTGATTATATAGACTTGTTTTACATTTTTGTATGTTTTCAAACTGCCCAAGGTTGGAAATAGCAGCAGTAAAGTGCAACAATTTCACACCCCTTTCAAAACGGTGAAAGCTGTGACCGCTTGACCTGTGACGTCATAACCTGATTACGATTTCGCTCAAATGCCTGTTGTGACGTCAAAATGTCAGCGACATCACATTAGAACTCCCACAGTTGGGTGAATCTTTCGTAACAACGCCCGACGTCATAGACTATGACGTTTACGGCGCAATCGTAATCAGGTTGTGACGTCATGCACCAGAGGTCATGGCTCCAATACGTTTTCTCCCACATGTGTGCTATTCGTGTCCTAAAACCCACTTCAACAACATTATTCAAGAAAAAAATACTAATTTGTTGTTTGGAACACTACTGGGTATGTTTTCATGCAAACCTTTAAGTATATTCCAAGATAAATATACGTTTTGTGATCTGATCAGTAAAACAGTAAGACAGAACAGTTCTTGGTTTCTGCAGGAATCCTGCAAAAGATGGCGAAACCCCTACAGGGGTAAATGCAGCGTAGCGCAAAGCACCCTGGGAGAGGATGATAACTTGCCACTACAAATCAACACTACTGTATGGAGAATGTATGTTGTCGTTATGGTGGTGTTTGTGGCGTGCACGATCATCAATGGGAAGACAACAACAATGACAATGGGAATAATTTTTTCGTGATATTACTTTAGAAAAAAAAAAAAATCTGAAAAAAACATTTGGGTCGCTCCCATTTTCAGCGGGTCGGTCGCGTTACCGCAAACAAACTACTTTTTAATTTTGGCCTTTATCTTTATAATGTACTGTACACGTATACAAGATCCATTCGATCGGTTCCTGTAGAAAGTGGAAACAGAACTGTTTTTCAAATCGTTATTCTGGAATAGTTTAAATCAATTTTTATATTATTCAAAATAATTGCGGGTGCCTTTGGTAAAAGTGAAACCAAGCGACTACTTCCTGGAAGCGGTGCTTCATACGTACTTAAACCTCTAACCTTAAAGAGCGGCAGTTACATGTATTCAGGAATTTCAGGGCAAGATCATACACGTTCTGGAAAGGGCTATATGGGGGGCATATTGGGCTCGTCGATCCCGAAAATAGGAACCATGATCTGCTTTTGTTGATACAAAATCCTGTATTCCTTTCATAAAATGAATCTACCCTATATGTACGTAGATGAAAGCAATGCATTGATGGCTAGTCAGGGACCATTCACAGATCTTTCGCTAAATGTCCTGTCAAAGGTACGACTGATCGTTTGTGAAGGATGAGCAGTTTACTACTGGTAGTATACCCAAGTTTTTTCAACCTCGTCCTGGCAAATACAAATGATATTATTATTATTTAGAAACTACTGAAAAAAGGTTCATGAACAGTATTGAAATCCAACTCAATAATGGTGGAAACATTGAGAAGACCTTCCCTGCAGAGATGACTACATCTACACCAGTGTCCAACAAAAGGTCCAAGGAACACAGAACAGTGGATTCTTTCTTCAACCACAGCAATGATATTTCATGTTCCAAGAGTACATTTGCTAACTGTTCTTGTAATTCCTGATTTATGGATTTATTAGAGCAAAAGAGAAATCTTCAAAAGGAAGTCATGGAGCTGAAGAAACAGAATGACACTCTATACACACTGTATATGGAGTCTCTTGGCAAAGTCAAAAGTCTACAAGGTCAGCTACAGGGGGCAAAGTACATGTACACAAATCAGCCCACAAAGGCAGTAAGTATGGGTGGACATCTGGATATATCATGGAGGGGCAATGTTGTTACTGACATGACTGAAGACAAAGGAGGCTTCCCTAACCCCACAGCTGGATTAGCCACCCAGACAGATGCGCAAATACAGTGTACAAATAATGGTAGACCCCTAGCCACTACCAGGGAGGGGAAAACAGAAAAAGCTGTAATGACAGGTATCCCAGTTATAACTGGATATGGAAAAAATCATCCAGGTGCAAAAGAAAGGACTGAACCATTACCCAACAGGGAAAGAAATACCCCACTACATGCGAGTTCATTCTCCGGCACCGCTAAATCCTGTCCCAGCTTTCCCTAAACATAGTACAGTGCATAATGACCAACAGAGACCTATAGAAACAAAAGATACATTCATCATTGGCAGTTCGATCCTACAGGGAATTAAACCAAGAGGCCTAAGAAAGGGAATTCAGGTCTGCACATTAAGGGGAGGACATCACAGATGTTGAGAACAAATTGAAACAGATGCACCCACTAACTAACTTCAACACCATTATTTTGCAAGTTGGTACCAATGACTGTGCATCTTCAGACTCTGAGGACACCATTCTGGATAATTATGACTCGATCGCTACTCAATACAATCTACACCGACTCCCCTACTACAACTATCATAGTTTCAGGGATCACACCAAGAATTAACTCCTCTCCAAGATTTCATAACCGAGTGTCTTTTGTGAATGGGAAACTCTATGATCTTGCAGATTACTATAATGGTCTCGGTTATGTTGATAATGAAGCAGCATTCCAGTTGTCAAATGGAAAGATAGACCGTACCTTACTAGTAGGGGATGGAGTTCATCTCCGCTCACGTGGAACAGCGCGCTTGTTAAGGGCTGTGAATGATATTGTGGATATTCTCCCACACAACAAGCCCCAAAGGCGAAGTGATGATCGAACGACACATGTCACCCGTTGTCATTTGTGTGGAGAAACAAATCACCGAAAGGACACTTGTTGGTACAGCCATCCTGTGACATGCAGAGTCTGTGAGAAACCTGGGCATAAGGCCAAACACTGTAACCGCAACTGAGACTTTGGCAAGGAATCTCATCCCTTACATCAAGATGTGCCGGACAATTCTTTCTGTTGTGAAACATGTACATTTAGTGCTGAATGTGGACAGATACCAATTGCATCCTCCAACCAGGAACCCGATTCGCCTCTCCTTGAAAATAATCTAGTCTTCAGCTATTTACATTCTTCTGACACCAGGAAAGTACCCAGTGTTCTGGATTGTGATACAAATTCTGTTATAACATCTACCTGCAATATTGACCACAACTACATGTACTGTGCTAATGACTGTGTAGACATCCATCACACTAGTGCTTTATTTAGTGCCTCCACACAGATACCGAGAATCTCTCCCAATTATCAATCCAGCATGTAACTGTGCATCCAGCTTAAATAATATCACTGTATCACAATATAATTGTTCTGATAATCATAATGTTAGTACTCAGCCCTCGCAATTAGCCACGGCAAACGGCATTTGCCGTGGTAAATGCTGGGGTAAAATCACTTCGCGACGGCAGTTTTTTGCTGTGGGTCGTAAAGTGATGTTGTTGTTGTTGTCAGTAAACAACATACGGTCGATGGTAAAATACGTCTCCTTGAACTGGCTTTTCTTGCTAATAAATTTGGTTTTAATAAACGAGACAGCTACTGGTGCTGTGGTTGTTTGATTGCATAATTTGGAGACATCGGTCGGAAAATGCACTTTTCCAAGAACTGACAGACAGCCGATCATTCCCGATCTAGAAAGCACAGATCTTCAATTGGATGTCTGTCACTCTCCAGCATGCAGGGCATTTCTCCACTGGCGTTTCTTCGTTGTCGCAATAGCACAGGCGACCGCATATGGGGAGAGTGCTCTAGGGAATGGTGAGGGTTACGATGAAGGGGAATTCACGTACAGGTATTATGTATTATTGTATTATGAATGGCACGGCAACCTGAAATAGTGAACTGAGTAGTAATCTTAAATTAATTAATTACAGCTGGCACTAAATATCTTATATACTCCATGTTTTCATACATTAACCGGAATATAATTTGTCCGACATTTGGGGTTACCGTACTCCACGTAAGCCCCTACAATTACCATTCTCCTGCACAGCGGTATTTAAAAGTTTTGACAGTGACAATTTGTTTCGCTTTGCCATCGTACGAGAGCATGACGATGCTGACGAAATGGTAAAATTTGAGGTTGTCATGCATAAAGCCTGAACTGGCGGACAATGGTGGAAACTATGCTTGAGGAAATTTTCTTTACTTTTTGAGGCGTGCAAGATCGGCCAACATGTTACGACCACATGGCTTTGTCACTATCGCCGTATCAGATAAATGGATAGCTGGAACCCGAGGTAATAAAAAACTGGAATGCCTCCGGCCGACTATATGGGCAAGTTCGCGGCACACCAAGAAGCGGCAATAATATTAAGCTGTCGCTGGATGTGCTGAACATTCTGGAGGCGGAATACAAAAACTTTACCAGAAGGAGTTAGGAAAATCAGAGTTTTTATTCATTCTTGTTTGCAAAGAAGCCAAGGCAAAACTTAAAACATTGTTTGTTTGATTAACCCTACAGGCCCCCACCTATAACTTTAGGGGTTTTTTTATTTTACCTTTTTTTTAATTCATCTAAGAAATATAGGGTATTCCTGAAACTATCTTATATTGAAGTTATATCTGTTAACCAGGAAAACTCAAATCCACACAAATGGTAATATTTTCTCTGTTTCGCACATCTCATGTCTCTACTCCCATGAAGCAATATTGTCACCAGATATGTGATCATTAAAATAATAAAACTAAAAATTGACCTACCAACGCATGGTTTGTAGCAAGATTATGTTACCCCAAACAAAAAACTTGCATTTTTGCTCAATGGTCAGAACATATGACCAGAAGTTCATCTGTATTTTATGAACTTCTGATATGACAAAAATGAATGCATCAAATTGTAGTAGAAAATCTGTGAATTCCAGCAAACATCCTGGGCAAGTCATTTAATTATCGTAGTCAAAACTAGATCTACTGCAAAAAAAAAATGCCATGGTGAAGCCCTTTTTTGCCGTGGCAAATTGATTTCTCCTCAGCATTTTTTTTGCCGTGGAGAATTTTCCTAATTGTGAGGGCTGAGTACTGCATGTTCACATTCCAGGAAGCCCCCCTGTAATTTATTCACAATATCTACATCCAACAAATTTTCTTCAGGATATGTTCCTTTCAGAACATTGTGTCAATGAGACTGTGATACCAAATGCTACAAACATTCTGAACACTGTCTCCAATACAAGCAGTGATATGTGGTTCAAGTACAATGCCACCTGTTTTAAATGCTGCTTTTCCATGTGCAACTGCATGTAACTCTTCTGGGGACAATCTGAATTCTACTTTTCATCACGAAAACTATTACCCCCATCAAACAAAAACTGCTGATGACCGCACAAACATGTGTAAGCCCAAAGATGGGTGGATGGAATTTTTATGTATCTATAGTTACCTTTCTCCATATCATTGTTTACCATGTATGAATATATTTGACTACATTGCTTCAAACAAATGCCAACTGCAGCTAGTAATGGATATCTTAAGGGAGAGGATCGGACATGTGACTATTTCTTGCCTCCTAAATTTAAATATTTTAGATGCTCCTCAAAATCCAATGTCTTTGGATTACAGTCTAAGGGTCTACATGTACGTATTGGTCACCTAAATGTTCAGCACCTTCTCCCTAAAATAGATGAATTGCGTACTTTACTAGCTTTACCTTCAAATGAATTAGACATATTCGGCTGTACAGAAACTTTTCTAAACAAGAAAATTCCTAAAAAGCAGATAAATATTGATGGATTCAAGTCTGTGCGACGGGATAGGAAGGGTAAAGATGGGGGAGGTGTTATAGCATACATAGGCGAGGATATCCCATATGCTAGAAGAGATGATCTGGAACCAAATAATATAGAAGTTCTTTGGATTGAAACAAAAATAGAGCACCAAAAACCTATTCTGATCGGATTCTTGTATCGACCAGAATCTAGAGTAGCATGGGTTGATGACTTTGAAAAAATGATGGAAACTGTATGTGTTGAATCAAAAGAAATCATTCTGTTAGGAGATTTTAATTTTGATCTTCTTGCAGAGAAAAATAAGAAGTGGCTTCAGTCACCAGAAACTTTTCAACTACATCAAGTAATCAAAGAGCCAACCAGTGACCAAAAAATCAAAAACACTGATCGACCATATTTATGTCTCCAATCTTGAAAAAGTTCAGAAATCTAATGTTCCTAAATTATCAATGAGCGATCACTATGCAGTCTGTGTTCTATATAAAAATAAATCCAAAAAAAAGTCAAACTCCCATAAACATACAACAGTCAAAATACTCCGAATGAAGCATTGGAGGTATTTTCTGACCTGTTTAGTGAAGCTCTTGACAACCATGCTCCTTTTTGTGAAAAGGAGGGTTAAAAGTAAGAAACTACCACAATGGCTCTATAATGATGGTGTATCAGAAGCTCGAAAACTTAAGAGACAAATTTCATGCTGTACATGATTTTGAAAATTCGAAAAAGTGGAGGAACAGAGCTAACTGTCTGCTGCACAGAGCCAAGAAAGAACATTTCAAGAATCTGATGAAAGCTAACAAAAGTAAACCTGAAAATATATGGAAAGTACTCAAAGAAATTGAATCAGACAAAGACAACTCTGCCCCCAACCGACTGAAGAAAACTAGTGATTATCTCCAATTTAAAATGACAAGTGAATACTTGACTGACAAACTTCAAATAGCTAATGAGATAAATAGTTTCTTTACAGATATCCCTTCTCAGCTGCAAAAAGCTAATAATCTGGTTCATCATACTGCAACGCCTTACGAAAAACTCCAAAATTTTGTAGCAGAGAAAATCCCTGAAAATGTTGAATTTAATATTCCTCAGATAAAGATAGAAGAAGTTCATAAACACTTGACAAACCTGAATACAAGTAAAAGTACGGGACCTGACCTAATAGGACCCAAATTCCTTCAAATATCTTCTGGGATAATAGCTGAACCCCTCACCCACATAATTAACATGAGCATTAAACACGATGAATTCCCAGAAAAATGGAAAATTGCATAAGTCATTCCATTTTTCAAGTCTGGTGATCGTGAGCTAGCGGAAAACTATAAACCTATATCTGTGCTTTCAACTGTTTCCAAAATAATTGAACGTCATGTCCATGACCTTCTCTATCAATATCTTTCAACTTTTGAATTATTATGTGATGCACAATCTGGTTTTCGAGCAAAGCACTCCTGTCAGAGTGCCTTAATAAAAATGGTTGAGTCCTGGTTAGGTTCAGTCGATAAAGGCCACTTTGTTGGATGTGCAAAGTTAGATTTTAAGAAGGCATTTGACACAGTAAACCATGATATTATTATAGAAAAACTCAAAATATATCAACTTTCTGCAAAAACTATGAACTGGATACAGTCCTATCTATACAAAAGACAACAATTTGTGAATATAGAGAGTCACATGTCTGATTTTCTTTCCATTCAAGCTGGTGTTCCCCAGGGGTCCATCCTTGGACCTCTATTGTTTATTATCTATATGACATGCTACTATGTGATCTGTCAAGTACGATGATTGATCTCTATGCAGATGATACAACTATTTACAACCATGCTGCCAATACCAAGGAGCTTGAAACACTCTTAGATCATGATGTGAAAGTTATTGAGGGATGGTGTCGTGAAAACAAAATACATGTACATAAATACGTCCAAATCTTCAATAATGGTTATGACAACAAAACGAAAGTCGCAAAAGACTGATTTAAACCTTCATGTAAAAATTGACCAAAATGAACTCCAGAATGTCAAGACAGACAAAATTTTAGGCCTTGTTGTTGATCAAAATCTTAGCTGGCATGACCATATTGATTCTGTTTGTCATAAAATTTCTGCCAAACTTAGCATCCTATACAGACATAGGAACCTCCTTAGGAAAGAAGCAAAGCTGTTATTCTACAATGCATATGTTCTCCCGCACATGGATTACTGTCTTACAATTTGGGGAGATGCAACTGCTTCTCAAATGGACCGGGTTTATAAATTGCAGAAAAGAGCAGCAAGAATGATATTGAATGCTCACTATCTCACTCCAACCAAGACACTATTTCAAGAACTCAACTGGACCAGTGTGCATGATAGACTAACTTATCAAAAGGCTGTCTTTATGTTCAAGATCATTCATAATCTATGCCCACCTTATCTCAACTGTCTTTTTCAATATGTAAATGATGTAACAAACCAAAACCTCAGATCAGCCGAAAACAACAAACTGTACCTTCCTCGACCAAGAACAAATTATCTAAAACAGAGCTTAAGTTATTCAGGAGCCAAGTTGTGGAATTCTCTTGACAAACATCTCAAGGATGCCCCATCCCTCAATGCTTTCAAGTCCAGACTTATGAACACAATCAGGAGCCAAAATACAGATGTTTAGTGTGATTACTGCAATGTCCCGCCATATCATTTACTCATTGTTAAAAATCTATTCATACACCTGTATATATTCTATTCTGTTATATATTTTATATTATATTTCATGTGATTTGTTCATTATTACATGTAACTCTGGAGGGCCTCTGGGAAGAACAGTTCTTGTAACTGACAGAGTTACCCTCGATAAATAAAGTTTTATATATATCGAATGAACGACTGAAAAAGTGTTTTGGTGGGATTAAATTAATAAATGGAAAGCGACAGGCACCAAACCTGAAACAATTACTCACCTCTGCTAAGTTCACATCAAAAAGTAATGCTTTTTCTGTGTCAAGATGTGGCAACAACAGGTGTAAATGTTGCAAAAATATACAAGTAAGACAGTCGTTTTTGTTTCGTCACACTGGTACTAATTTCAAAGTTATTAAACAGTGACATGAACTGCAGCTCGCAAAATTTGTTGTATGTCATTTCTTGCAATGGATGTGACAAAACGTATATCGGTGAAACTGGGGATTTGCTGAGAAATAGAGTTAGGGTCCATCGTCAACAAATTAATACGCCTGCATTAAGACACCTAAAAGTCCGTAAACACATAGCCGATTGTGCTGGTCATCTTGAAACTAAATTCAGTATTTTCCCCTTTTACAAAGTGAAAACAGATGACAACATCAGGCGACAGACGATGGAACAATACTTTATTAGCAAATTCCGATGTGAATTAAACTGTTGAATTGTTATACTAGAATTGTTATAACAGACTAGTTAATTAACGCCAGTGTCAGTCAAGTTATTGAAGTGGGAGCAGACGTAATTGTATAGCATTGAACGGCCTGTCTGAGCAGGTAAATAAGCCGTTGGAGATTATACCACACAACGACTATGACGAACACAAGGCCTACTGTAATTACTTATTGTATTCATCGTAACTTTTTCGAGATCTCCTGTAAACTTGTAAAAACTTGTTTAGACTTGTCCAACGGACATGCATCTGTTTGTATATATAAACTTTGTACATTCGTATTGTATCAATATTACAAACGTGTATCATGCTATTGAAAAGTGGGTGAAATCCACGATACCGGTTTAGCAGTATAATATAGTTTTAGCTCATATTCTACATTATGTGTAGTGTTTTATATATATATATATATACCTCATGTAAATTCGTAAAGTTTTCATTGGTTGACAGCCTGTCACGTGTCATTCTACAAATCGTGATGTTCAGTGATGATGCAGTCATATCTTGCCTTACCGTTGAATAAATGTCATGTACCATGGCAGAGCGTAACGTTGTACACGACAAATTATTCCACGGCGACATCTGCCGGACGAAGAGTTGCCTCTCATAGTGCGCGCGCCAACATACTCACTGAAAGTCGACCTGATGTGTATACGTTGGCCCGTTGGTGATAGAAATTAGTGAATGTGATTTGGTAATTGACTGAAATAAATTTGGCATCTTTTGAAAAGTTATGTAAGATCACCGCGATCGTTACTCATCCAAATTATGCGATTGAGTACCGAGATCGAACAGTTGATCTTGACACAGCATTTTGAAATCAACAACGGTCGCGCAGTGTTGAACACGATATGCTTATTTCAGCGTACCATCCTCATTCACATTATTATATAATGATTAATAATATATGATTATAAAGTCCCCATTTTATTCAAATAGGACATTCGGTATAATAAAACAACTATTGCATGTTATAGAGTGGGACATCACGATTTGTCAGCTCTCGACAAGTGATGTACAACTCGCGCTGCGTGCTCGTTGTACATCACTTGTCTCGAGCTGACAAATCGTGATGTCCCACTCTATAACATGCAATAATTGTATATTGTAGATGGCCTGAAGGCCTGGTAATGGAATCAATAGCATTAATTTACATGTAACAGACCCAACACATTAGTGGAGGATCAATTCAGCATAGTCCATGAATCATCAGCAACTTCAACCAAATCCATCATCCATATATCTACATGATGTACACATTTGTGCATAGATGAAGATCTCTTGCCTCGGTCCATTATCCTTTGTTCTATGCTAGAAAAGTTGAATTTCCTTCAGAAGATACCGAACCTACCATTTTATTAATTTATGCCTGATGAATCGCTTCTTTGACTTCCTCTAACAAGAGCCCAAGGGGCTTCAATATACGCCCGTATATTGGTCCAAATTGCAAGGTTGCTTAGCAGGCCATGACATTTGAGATCATTGCGTAAACCAAAAAAGGGTTACGGGTACTGCAGTTGCGTAACCTATGGGTTAGGTTACGTCAAACTTGACTGCGTAACCCAAAGGTTACGTGAAAAGGTTACGCTGAATTTAACAAAATGCTGTATGTCACCAATGTAAGCAACCACCAGAACCTGGGTTAATTGGACTCTGTCAGTGTCACCACTTTATGGACTCGGCTTAATTTCATTCAAGATTTCTGTTTTGGTCCTTACAAGAAATAAAAAAAAGTTTTATAATTTATAATAAAACACTGTATTTTTTATTATTGAATCATTTTGGCCAAGGCATTTAGCAATATTTCAACCATAATCTGAAAATAGTTTGTGTGATGTGGGTGAATACTTGCAGAGGTCAGTCTTTGGAGGTTGACAAATTACGAAAGTATAAAAACGAAAACTGGACTCCGTATAATCTCCTGTCACATACGTCGTCGTCAATGAACCACAGTTTTCTTTTGGAATTTTAACTTTAGAACATAGCCGGTAGTTTTATTTCAAAGTGTATCTCACTACTATCAGCGAAGAAAACCACATGGTAAATTTGTGCTCGTATTCCCGTTGTCCCGCCAACTGAAACAGAAAGCACATGGAGTTTGACGTGTCTATATAGTCTCTTGCTCAAGTTCATGTTGAGACAGTAGAGTTGAACTTCACAGGTTGTACAAGTTTCCCGTCAATCAGCGACCAATGGGAGCGCTTGATTTGTTGTTGGTCAATCTTCTGTTGTTGTAAGGCACATGTCGCAGACTGTGTGCGCCCTATGACTGTAGTCGAGACCCTGTCGTTATATCGTGATCTGCGCATGTCTCACACCTGAGTTTAGTTCCGCTTCCTGTATCAAGCGTGTTGTTAGACATCTTCGCTAAGCGAAGAAAGCGAGGATTTTTTTTGACAACATTGATTTTCTGGGCGAGTTACAAATCGCACGCCTAGCAGCCTTCAGTGGCAGCGATCACTCACCCTTCTTTTACAAGGACCAAGACAATACCAATGACAGAAGAACGAGTGTAACTCAAAATGATCTCAAAATGTATGGCTCCTCTTTGCCATGCGAGTAAGGTATACTCAAAGTTTGGTATCAATCCACACCTTGAAACTAGAGATATCGCATGAACAAATGTTAATGGATGAATGGACAGAACGCAACATCGCATTACATGATCATTATATCAATGGACACAAATCATGATTTTCATGAATTTCATGGCTTTGGGGGTCACAGTGTCCTTGACATTCGGCCTTGACCTACATTTTGGTACGTAACACATCATGTCCCCCTAATGTATCTACTGACACAATTTTTTTTTTTTTTTTTTTAAGATTTCTTGATTCTGGGGTCACAGTGACCTTGACTATTGACCTTGACCTAAATTCTGGTACATGACAAACCATCTCCCTGTAATTCCTCAATGGACACAAAAAACCAAGATTTTTAACAATTCCACAATTTTGGGGTCACAGTGACCTTGACCTTTGACCGGGACCTACATTTTGGTATGTGACACATCATGTCTCCCTAATGTATCTACTGACACATGTTATTTTTAATAATTTCCTGATTTTGGGGTCACAGTAACCTTTGATCTTCGACCTTCACCTAATTTTTGGTATGCGGCACTTCATTTCCTCCTATTGAATCCACTCACAAAAAATTAGCAATTTGTAATGATTTCCTGATTTTTTCGGTCACATTGACCTTAATTCTGGGATCACAGTGACCTTGACTATTGACCTGGATCTAAATTTCGGTATATGACAAAACCACTCCCCGTAATTTCTCAATGGACTCCAAAAATCATGATTTTCAACAATTTCACAATTTTGGGGTCACAGTGACCTTGACCTTTGACCTTGACCTACATTTTGGTATGTGACACATCGTGTCCCCCTAATGTACCTACTGACACATAAAAATGTTATTTTTAATAATTTCCTGATTTTGGGGGCACAGTGACCTTTGACCTTGACCTAATTTTTTTGTATGTGACACTTCATTTCCGCCTACTGAATCCACTCACAAAAAAATAGAAATTTTTAATGATTTCCTGATTTTTCGGTCACACTGACCTTTGACCTCTGACCTACATTCGGTATGCAACACATCGTTCTCCCCTAGTGCATCCACTCACCAAAAATTAGAACTGTAGATGGAAAACTGTCAAAGATCAATGATTTCCTGATTTTAGGCAACCGTGACATTTGACCTCTGACCTCGACCTCAATTTTGGTACGCGACACATCGTCTCCGCCTAGCATATCCACTCACGAAAAATTGCAACTGTGGATAGAAAACTTTCACAGATATAGACCGGACACGAACACTTCAGTGATTTTCTGTTTTTTAGGCCAGTGACCTTCGACCTCTGACCTCGACCTTCATTTTGGTACGCGACACATCGTCTCCCCGTAGGGTATCCACTCACCAAAAATTGGAACTGTAGATAGGAAACTGTTCCAGATATAGACCGGACACGAGAACCGGACAGACGGAGAGACGGACGGAAACCGCCATCACAAAATACGTCCGCCTTTTGGCGGGTGTATAAAAATGGATGCAAAAAGGCATGGGATTGTTGAGTATCACGGTTTTTGGAGATTGATCACCACACCAGTTCTAACTTCTAGTTCTCCTTCAGGAGAGCTTTGATCCCTCTCCTGGAAATTGTAAATCCTATGAAGAGTGGTACTGGAGCAAGAGACTGAGGCCATTGCCACTTGATTGGAAATCCTATGAAGAGTGGTACTGGAGCAAGAGACTGAGGCCATTGCCACTTGATTGGAAATCCTATGAAGAGTGGTACTGGAGCAAGAGACTGAGGCCATTGCCACTTGATTGGCTGTTTAGCATGATCTGCCCTCATCTATATTTTAGGGCAAATAATTCAAATAGATGAGGGATTTACATTTTCATGAGTAAAACTTACTCATTTTCTTCATATTCATATGTACAATTGGTTTGTAATTTAATAATTATTAATAAATACTTATAGCATCTAGTACGTGTATTCAAAATATCTCAGTCATGTTAAATAATTTTCATATAAAAAAAATAAGCTGTGTCAATATCTCATCACAAGTAGTACCCGCTATGCCATTTTGAGATGGCACCATGGATTCTGGTTTGGTCACTGTTATTAGCCCACCCCTAACAGAGTTATTAATGAACAATAAATTGCTGCATATCCACATGTAGTTAAGTTTTTACATGGGGTCTCCTGTCCTCAACTCCATGGAACCTACATGTAGAATTTTCTTCCTACCTACAAAAGTACAATTCATTAAGAGACCCAGAGGCTACGGTCTTTGTTCAAATAAATTTATTAACTTTAGATGGAATGCTACCAATTTATTGCCAAATATCTCCTAATATGAGCAATATCTCTAAAAAATATGTATATTAATATCATAATTAAAAACTAACCAATGACAAGCCCCTGTGATATAGTCAAAATCGCCATTACAAATCTAGGGTAACTGGGCATGTGTACAAGGTGATGTCACGAAAGGTCACTTGTACCAACGGCCGCATTCAGGCCAGGTTGAAAGTGGGTCATCTCAGGAAAAGTACATTTTCTGTGGAACTGAATTTTGTTCCTGGTAAATAAATATCTGGGGCCATTCTTTAGCCCATCTGGTGATAGCCCATGAGATTTTTTAGTGATTTTCCTACAAAGTAGGCTCTCATTTGCAAACTGTCCGTAATGAGTGAGTGAGTCGGTTAGTGAGTCAGTCTATCCGAATCCTTTCGTCGCTAAAATAAGGAGAACCGTTGACATTAGAACCTTGATTTTTGGCATGAAGGTACATTAGGCAGGTGAGGGCAAAGGACTAACTGGGATATATATCCCAATTGGGATAAAATATCCCACGTTGGATATTTTTTTTATACTTCCATATTTTCAAGCTGGCATATTCTCCTAGTTATTATGCTTGTTTAAAAACACACAACAGTGGTGATTGATGGAAAGTATACTGCAGCAACAACACGAAAAAATAATGCACGTAATATTTCAATATCAGAGGAAATAACTTCGGCGAGAAAAAGTCAGCAAAAATTGTAGAATCGCATTGGCAGTTTGGTGAAGTAAATTCTATCTATTTTTTGTACTTTAGATGCCGAATTTCGCCATTGCTGTTTAGTATGAAAATCGGTCAAAATATCCCAATTATTAGGATATATTTCAATATCCAAACCTGGATTTAATATCCCAAGTGGGATATCCCAGTTAGTCCTTTGCTCTGACCTGTTAGGGGACTGTTACCAGCAAGTTCTGAGCTGACCTACTTTTGATGTAAATTACTGGTGATTTTTGATGAATTTCACTGCTGATTCTGACTGTTGTATAGGCCTATACCTCGATTGGGGTATAGGGCTATGTCAACTTCAGTTTTTGTCAACTTATGGAAAATGTGGACATCCACACATATCCTGGACTGTATGGATCTTTCAACAACATCTATGGCTTCATTGTTCCACGATTTTCACAGCAACTTATTGCTTCGTTTTATGCGACTAATCCGTCAAATCAGCCACTCTAATATTTCAAAAATGAAACCTGGCTTCAAATGACATATTCGGTGAAATTTATTATGTAAATGAAAATGGCATGTGATGGCATACTTCCATCTCAAAGTCATATATCCATGTTGCATGAATATAGATGCACTGACTGATGAATTAGATTAAATTGTCTGATGCAATGCACAATCTCCTAGCATGCATACACTTGGCAGGGTCATAATACCCAGAGCAGAGGTCTGTTTTTTATGTGCACATGCTAGGAGTTTAGATTGTGTATCAGTTAAACTTGATTTATTAACTAGGCATTGCCTCTCAAATCCTGCAATTTGCGCATGACATTGATATGGAAGTATGCCACCCCATGCTATTTTCATTTACAGAATAAATTTCACCGAATATGTCATTTGAAGCCATGTTACATTTTTGAAATATTGAAGTGGCTAATTTGAATGATTAGTCGCATAAAACGAAGCAATACGTTGCTGTGAAAATCATGGAATAACGAAACAATGGATGCTGTGGAAAGATTCATGCAGTCCGGCATATGTGTGAATGTCCACATTTTCCATAAATATATAAAAACTGAAGTTGACATAGCCCTATACCCCAATCGAGGTATAGGCTAATACCTCGACCAAGGTATAATACCCCGATCAAGGTATTATAAATACCTCGATCAAGGTATTTTCCCCAACCTGTCCAACGATAAAAACTTTGGATTTGGTACAAACAGGAAGTTCATGAAAAAATTTAATGCGATAAGAGTCTATTATTCTCTATTATGCTATAGAGTACGGCCTAGGGATCATTTCTCGTACACTTTTCACGGTTTATTTCAGTTTTATATAAAAGTAATTTCTTGAAAGACACAAAAACTGACCTGGTTAGTGCTGGGATCAAGACCCTTTCCTGGGAGGAGTTTCGCGGGTTACGTGACCTTTCCCCGCACGTGCGGGAGCAGTTACTAACTCGACTTTTTCGGTACTTGTAACCCACGAGAGAGAGCAATTCCCGTACAGCAGACGAAAGTCGCAATTTTATGCTGAATTGTTGTAAATGTCATCGTCCAAGCACCTAAATAGTTTATTTGAGTATTTTTAGAAGAAATAATATACTAAAGAGACAATTTATCAATCTGACTTTTCCGCAATCAAAGGCTGAACAGCGACTGTTGTTAGTTGAATGAAAAACGAGATTATTTTATCTCCGGAAAATCATCGGTAATCATCGGAATTATAACTCCGCGGCCGTCAATAACTGATAGCGTATCCAATAATGATCCGATTTTAATTTTGATAATATATTTGGAATCCTGAAGAAATACTCGTTTCAGAAATATATAGATTGATATATTTTTATGCGGGTCCATAGAATTACCCAAATGAACCCAAATGAACCCAAATGTAAGTTATTTTACCCAAATGAAGGCAATATGTAACCAAATGAAGCTAGTATATGCGTAAAACTGTGACCTGTCATCCGAAAATATAATAAAATAGGACAGCTGCACTAAATAATGCCAAAATAATGCTCTGAGGTACATGTTAGTACATATAGTGATGTCATAATAACTCCTATACTCAGGCAGGTGTAGGGTCAGAACACCCCGAGAAAGTGGGTGTGTATATCAACATCTCTTCACACACTCATATTGTTCTCTGTTCAACCATTTAATCCTCTTTGAAGCAAATTAAAGTTGTTGAAAGCCCCACTCCGAGCCTTGATTAAATTTGCTCATAATGCCACAAGTTACTCAAAAGGTGTCGACAATTGATCAATCATACTCTTCAGCCATTTAATCCTCTTTGAAGTTTCAAGATAATCAGGTGGGGAGCTTACAAATTAAAGAAATGAAGACTACTCATCCCTCGAATTGACCATTGTTTAATATTGTTTATTTATTTAGTGCTTGTAAACATCTTTAATCAACTAAGAAATGTAATGTGAAATTAAAATAAAACATTAAGTTGATGGGCCGCGAATCCGTATGGAAATCAGAATTATTATGCTCCTACCAGAATCATTCTTTGAATCGCCTTTTATAAAAATAATGGCAAAAGAAATAAATTCGGCAAAACATGGGAATTGAGCGGCATGTAAAAAGAACGTTTTTCTTTATTCACAGCTGACTATAATCATCACATCTACTGAGAGAAATGGGACTTTAATTGGTGCATGAAAAATCCGTTGCGGTTCTGCTTGGGCGGAGTTTTGTCAGAGTTCTCTCCCTTGAAAGCGATCTCGGATTGATAGTTTCATTTCATCGGCAGGTTCTTTTTGGCGCAATTGTGGTATTATTCAGTACATCTGGGCAATTTTATTATATTTTCAGATGACAGGACCCCTTATACGCATATACTAGCTTCATTTGGGTATATATTGCCTTCATTTGGGTACATACTGCCTTCATTTGGGTAAAATGACTTACATTTGGGTTCATTTGGGTTCATTTGGGTAATTCTATGGACCATTTTATGCTATTTCATAAAATTCAACTGGAACATGGCCCTGATTTATTGGAAAAGTGAGTTTTCCCCCATTTGATTGTGAACATTCGTTCGCAGATGGAGAGGGGCAGTTGAAGAAAAACAATGACTGCGCCCCGTGTCACATGACATTAAACACAGCTGTCGAAATGGGATTGTCGTCTGGCTTTCGTAGAATGAATATCATGATCATCAGTCAGGTTACATATATTGGTTGGCGATAAAATGGACTCCCCACGTGATGGAAACCACAAGTAAGTATGCTCCAGAAAACAATTTACAAAAAAATAATACTTCCAAACATACCAAGAAGTAGAAATTTTGACAGACAAATTAAACTTCATCCCCGCACATAAGCAATCCACATAGAAAGTCACCACGTGCTTTGAACGCGCGCACGTGCGAGGTGTACGAGATTTGATCTGTACGAGAATCGATCCCAAGCCCGTAGCAGGAGGGTGTATGATTATCAATATCACATATACAGACCAATGACAAGCTTCTCTCAGAGGACTCGCACATTTTCACACAAAAAAAGATGGGGCCTGTCTGGTTAAATTAACTTTTCAAATTCGGAAACAACCAGAAACACAGACAAAAAAAAAATCGGCAGGGCTGCAGCAGTTCAGCCATCAGCCACACATACACATTTTCAATAAATCGTGAAATCCGCACGTCAAGATTTTCGGTCGATCAGCAAATTAAAGAAAACGGGCCAGGGCTGGATACACTACGGATGCAAAAATTGTACCACATACAGATCAAATAAACTGATTTTGGGGTGATCAACCACGTGGCGGTCTCCTATTCTTATGGGATACAATGATACGGCCCGCTGTAGTCAACACCATCCGCGTTTCCCTCCTCCACTGGAATCATACACAAAAAAATATAGTAAATGATATATTTTACCTTATCTTCGCCATTGCATCTAAGATAGTCCATCATTTACTGCTATTCTTGTTTGAATACGGGGAGAAATGCCACCTTTTCTTAACGAAATGAATGAGATTATAATTTCTCCACTGATAAAGATTATTAACTTTGACCACTTGATTCAGAGAACTCAACTGGCGCCAGCAGATGCGGACAGCAATATTTTATAGACAGAATGACGTCACCGCGGGCAGTGCCATTATCGGCGGGAGGGGGATTTCACACTGATTTGTACGCTGATTGATCGGGCGGAAAGGGGTGGGGCATTGAGAGATTAGTTGGAAGATGCTGTGTATTTTCCAGATGCCAGTCCTACTAACATTTACTGCTTCAATGATCTCCATTGTTACGGATTGCGTAATACGGGTCAATATCCACACGACATGTCATCAAACCAGTTACTGTGTAGTAATAATGTTCGGATTCGAAAATACCGTTAAGTTAAAAGATAACTTTTATTGTACATGTCAGTGACTAGCGCACTGGAAAGTGTGTCAAACGTTTGACAGGCAATGAATGAACAACATATGTAATTTCAGTTAAACTCTGTAATAAAACTGTTCAATTCAAGGGGAAAAGGAAATTCATGGAGTAAGAGCTCTTGACCTATGAGGACTATACGCCTATAACAATTCCAGATGAATGAAAAAAAGAAAAAAAGAAAAAGAAAGATAAATAATCATGATCTCACGAACATTTGTTCCGAGCAGATGTTTTCTGTTTTTGGGCCCCGCACACATTAATTGTTATCCATCACACCGGTACAACAAAATAGTCGCTATATATACGTTGGGCTAACTTGTGAACATGTTTTGCACTGAAGCAAGTTTTTGTCGTCTGCGAAGAGCTGCGAACATTTTTCGGAACATTTATCAACTATTAACAGGCAAAAACACGAAACAGTGTTCTAACACAACAAAATGTTCGATGTATGTGCGTCGGGCAAGTATACTCATCGGAAAGACAATTAAGAGGATGTAATATAAACAATGCAGACCTTCGATTAGCAAATGGAAACTAGTACATTTAAGACAACCTGCACTTTAAGCAACATTACCAGTACGAATGAGACAACATTAGGAGATTCTCAGTACAGAATATTACACTGAACCTTATGTACCAATGTACAAGACAATTTATATTCGTACTGTAATACACACAAAAAATTCAGCTAGGACGATCTTACTCAATACTTGAGTGAGATTTTCACTCAACTTGAGTTACTTTTCACTCAACTTAAGTTAAATGCACTCAACTTGAGTGACATTCACTCAAGCATAAGAGTGAAAATTGATCCAACTCAAGTTGAGTGAACTTGAGTGGTTTTAACTCAAGTTGAGTGAAAAGTAACTCAAGTTGAATGAAAAGTAACTCAAGTTTGAGTAAACAGGTACATTTCACTCAAACTTGAGTGAAACAGTTCACTCAATTTTTTTAGAGATTAGAGAGGGGTCGAGGTATGGAATAAATTTATTCCCTATGCCTTGACGTACCCCCCTCCCCCCCCCCTATAATCAGTCTAATTACCCAATTAACAACCGTAGCGAGCCCCTGTGGCTATACACCATACCAAAAGGACTATCCAGCGAAACTCAACATTCTAAAATTTATCAATAAAGTACGGCAGTAAAAAGAAATTCCGCGAAATCCGTATGGGAAGCGGCCCTTAAACCACAATTTCAAAAAGAAATTTCCCAGTCCTGGAAAATATCTGTCGATGAGCCTGAGCCAGACAAGGGCAGTCATACAGACCAATCACACTGACTTCCAGTTGATGGAGACTATGGAAACAATGATAAAAGATCGAATATAGAACACCATATGAAGTCAAATGACCCCACAGGCATACATACTTACTGTATAATTCTAAATATATCACAACAACTCAAACTGATCCCTGTCATTTGTTTCCCAGCCAAGCTTTTATATCACCTAACGGCAGAAACTCATGGGCGACATAAAACAACAATGCTTATCCCCCAGGTGATCGTGCTAATGTAATCTACGATCACATAATCAACTTCTCACATGACACCGAATAGTATATATCAATTCTGAAACAAACCTATAGTCAGATACGACACCCCCGAGGTCCAGTGAACAGCCCAATGTCCAACAACAACATGGTGAACTGCAAAGCTTTTAATTTTATCTAAAATGATGGTGAACTGCAAAGCTTTTAATTTTATCTAAAATGTTGCCTATATACATCTTGTCTTATGTGACATCACTTTCATACGTTTTTGGGGCAAATATATTTAGCAAAATTGTACTAATAACACTGTTTAAGTTATCCTGTTATAAATCCGCCTTGAAAACTTGCATCGCTTGTCTCTCTTGGTTTGTAGAACGTTATGACGTTATAGTGGTCTCCTTCATTCAAGTTTTATTTAAATGTGACGTCATGCTACGTCGGATGAATGAGCCAGGACCACTATAACGTCATGACGTTCCAAAAACAACGGGAGGCAAACGATGACGTTTTTAAAAGTTCTGGCTCTCGTTTTAAAGTTTTGACTTCTCATATACCCAAAATAAAACAATAACCCACAGAACTATTACCACACATATTTGTAACAACTATAGAAGTTCTCGTTTTATGACATTTTATCAGAACATTGGAAAGCTTTTCAGTTCACCTTTAACGCAAAATAGGACGTAGCATGCCATCCTGTACCCTGATACAGAATCCACGCACTGTTACAGGCGAGGAGGTACAAAGTCAAAGAAGCAATCATGCAATGTGACTACGAATGCGATAAACTTAACAAGTAGTATGTCCACGGCATTTAAAGCCCCCTTTTGCCGGGGGAGGTAACTCTTGCATCCGCCAGGGGGCGCTGTTTCCAGGTTAAAGTATAGGAAGCGCTCATGCACGCCTTTCACCTCTGTGGTGGCAGGTGGCGGTCACGTGGAAGTAAAAAAAAATCAATAAAAAACGGAACACGGACTCGTACAATATACAATATACGGGGAAATGCTTGATGGGTATAGCTCCATACTGGCTATATGGGGGGAGGGGTGGTCAATTTTTATGTGGGTGTTACTATGGGTTGTGGGGTCTCGTTTTTCTCGTCTCGCCGAGAAAAACACAATGGTAGGGGTCTCGGAGCGAATCGGTGAAATTTTTGGGAAAAGTCACCGAGGTCTGTATATAGGCTCATACTGGCTATATGGGGGGAGGGGTGGTCAATCTATCGTTTCCATAGTTATGGGCGGGTATCTTTTGGTAACTCGTTTGGGAGTCGAGTGGGAACCGGTACCTTTTCGTCAACCTTCAACGATTGCTCGTCTGCCTTGGAATTGGCTGGCTTTTCCATTTGATTGGGTCTGATACAGGTTGTGAGAAATGTACATCTAACATGCGTGTTTCCGTATTTATAATTAGAGGGGAGGTGACCGTTCTATCGACCAATCAGAAGCCATCATTTCAAAAAGTTCAATCTTCGTTCAGTGTAACCTAAACGTCTTCGGGCAATCCATGATACTGAAGCTCGAAGCTCTTTCTTCTCTCATTCAACACTGGGATCAATCTCCATCGGCTCGACCTCCATGGGTTCTTCTATTCTCAGATGCATTCCCTTAGAAACTGACATATCCGGTCTCGAGAGTGGCGAGCGTGATCCGTGTATGACATTTCGGTGACGTCTCAATTGACTGGGATGCTTAAAGACTATATCACAATCCGCACATGTATGCATGGGTACTTCGTGGCGTGCACGTGTATGACAACGCAAACTGTCCAGGCGATGAAAGCGCTTCGAGCAAGTTGTGCAAGAGAACATATCGGCTGTGGATCGGGAAATGATGAATGCCGTAAAAATTCCGGCTCTTATAGGCCAACATAGGAGTACCCGGATGTAGACGCGGACGTCAGCGACAATCCCCGGATGTACAAGAACCCGGATGTACCCGGATGTAAAAGTCCCGGATGTAAAAGTGCCCGGATGTTCACGAATGTTCCACCGTGCCGGATTTCTATCAGGCCCAGGTCCAGAAGCTCTCATGTCCTGCATGTGAATAGTCAGTCATATTGCGTGTGTATGCATGTATGCGTCTGTGTGTATGCATCTGTGTTTGTGTGTGCGTGTGTATGTGTGTATGTATGCGTCTATGTGCGTGTGTGTGTGTGTGTGTGTGAGGGTGTGCATGCGTGTGTGTGTGTGTGCTTGCGTGTGTGTGTACGCATGTGCGTGTATGTGCATGTGTGTGTGTGTGCGTGTGTGTGTGTGTGTATGCGTGTGTGTGTATGCATGTGTGTATGTATGTGTATGCGTCTGTTTGTGCTTGCGAGTGTGTGTATGCGTGTGTGTATGCGTGCGTGTGTGTATGTATATGTGTACTTGAGTGTGTACGCGTGTGCGTGTATGCGTCTGTGTGTATGTGTGTGCGCGTGCGTGCATGTACGTGCATGTGTATACCTGTATGTGTGTATGCGTCTTTGTGTATGCGTGTGTGCGTATGCAACCACCACCACCACCACCACCGGGTGTTGACGCCCGTTACCAACACCACCACCACCACCACCATCACCACTACCACCACCACACACCACCACTACCACTACCACCACCACCACCACCACCACAGGGCGTTGACGCCCGTCAACGCCACCACCACCACCACCACACACCACCACACCACCACCACCACCACCACTGGGCACACACGCCCTGGTGTACCCTATGCCTGGTTCATTCTTATATGTACAGACACCAACACCACCACCACACACTACCACCACACACACACACAACCACCACCACCACCGGGTGTTGACACCCGTTACCAACGCCACCACCACCACCACCACCATCACCACTACCACCACCACACACCACCACTACCACCACCACCACCACCACCACAGGGCGTTGACGCCCGTCAACGCCACAACCACCAACACCACCACCACCACACACCACCACACCACCACCACCACCACCACTGGGCACACACGCCCTGATGTACCCTATGCCCGGTTCATTCTTATATGTACAGACACCACCACCAACACCACCACCACACACACACACCACCACCACCACCACCGGGCGTTGACGGGCGTCAACGCCCGGTGTTGGAGGGAGCTCCCGTGTGGCAGAGCTCTTGGATCGGAGCTCTTGGAGCTCAAAGCGTGTGGAGCTCAGAACTCGGAAGTGGCATTTGCATATGACCTCTGTGAGGTCACTTCCGCTTCCGTTCACGTGACCGGAACTGACCTTTGACCCCTGCGCGCAATTTTTGTCCGGTATTGTTAGCACGCGCAGGGGTCAAAGGTCAGTTTCGGTCACGTGAACGGAAGCGGAAGTGACCTCACAGAGGTCATATGCAAATGTCACTTCCGAGCTCTGAGCTCCACACGCTTTGAGCTCCAAGAGCTCCGATCCAAGAGCTCTGCCACAGGGGAGCTCCCTCCACCACCGGGCGTTGACGCCCGTCAACGCCCGGTGGTGGTGGTGGTGTATGTGTGTGATGGTGGTGTTGGTGGTGGTGGTGTCTGTACATATAAGAATGAACCGGGCATAGGGTACATCAGGGCGTGTGTGCCCAGTGGTGGTGGTGTTGGTGGTGTGGTGGTGTGTGCAATGAGCTAATGAAGTGTGGTGTTGGTAGTAGTGGATGACAGTAATTGGCAGTGTGGTGGCGACGTCAACGCCCGGTGGTGGTGGTGAGGTGTGCTAGTGGTGGTGTGTGTGGTGGTGATGGTGGTGGTGGTGTGTGTGTGGTGGTGGTGTTGGTGGTGGTGTCTGTACATATAAGAATGAACCGGGCATAGGGTACATCAGGGCGTGTGTGCCCAGTGGTGGTGGTGGTGGTGGTGTGGTGGTGTGTGGTGGTGGTGGTGTTGGTGGTGGTGGCGTTGACGGGCGTCAACGCCCGATGGTTGTGGTGGTGGTGATGGTGGTGGTGGTGTGTGGTGGTGTGTGGTGGTGATGGTGGTGGTTGTGGTGGTGGTGGTGACGGGCGTCAACACCCGGTGGTTGCATACACACACGCATACACACAGACGCATACACACACACAGGCATACACATGCACGTACATGCACGCACGCGCACACACATACACACAGACGCATACACGCACACGCGTACACTCAAGTAAACATATACATACACACACGCACGCATACACACGCATACACACACTCGCAAGCACACACAGACGCATACACATACACATGCATACACACATGCATACACCCACACGCATACACACACACACGCACACACACACACATGCACATACACGCACATGCGTACACACACACGCAAGCACACACACACACACACACACGCGCGCACACAGGCGTATACATACACACGTACACACACACAGATGCATACACACAGACGCATACATGCATGCACACACAATATGACTGACTATTCACATGCAGGAAATGAGAGCTTCTGGACCTGGGCCTGATAGAAATCCGGCATGGTGGGACATTCGTGAACATCCGGGCACTTTTACATCCGGGACTTTTACATCCGGGTACATCCGGGTTCTTGTACATCCGGGGATTGTCGCTAACGTCCGCGTCTACATCCGGGTACTCCTATGTTGGCCTATAAGAGCCGGAATTTTTACGGCATTCATCATTTCCCGATCCACAGCCGATATGTTCTCTTGCACAACTTGCTCGAAGCGCTTTCATCACCTGGACAGTTTGCGTTGTCATACACGTGCACGCCACGAAGTACCCATGCATACATGTGCGGAGTCTTTATAGCATCCCAGTCAATTGAGACGTCACCGAAATGTCATACACGGATCACGCTCGCCACTCTCGAGACCGGATATTTCAGTTTCTATGGGAATGCATCTGAGAATAGAAGAACCCATGGAGGTCGATTCGCCGCCGCGTATTGAAGAGCCGATGGAGATTGATCCCAGTCTTGAATGAGAGAAGTAAGAGCTTCGAACTTCAGTATCATGGATTGCCCGAAGACGTTTAGGTTACACTGAACGAAGATTGAACTTTCTGAAATGATGGCTTCTGATTGGTCGATAGAACGGTCACCTCCCCTCTAACTATAAATACGGAAACACGCATGTTAGATGTACATTTCTCACAACCTGTACCAGACCCAATCAAATGGAAAAGCCAGCCAATTCCAAGGCAGACGAGCAATCGTTGAAGATTGACGAAAAGGTACCGGTTCCCACTCGACTCCCAAACGAGTTACCAAAAGATAGCCGCCCATAACTATGGAAACGATAGATGATTTCTTCAGTGTCGGTTATAGCTCAACCAGGGGACAGCCCGGAGATCTCCGCTACCATCGCCAGCGATGCCTGACCTGCCTTGAAGGTGTACCCTTGGCCGGGTGTGATCTTTGCACGAGGAGAGAAATTTTCCAGTGGGCGAAGTGAATTGAACATCCGGGCACTTTTACATCCGGGGACTTTTAAATCCGGGTTCTTGTACATCCGGGTTCTTGTCGCTGACGTCCGCGCCTACATCCGGGTACTTCTATGTTGGCCTATAAGAGCCAGAAGTTTTATGGCATTCATCATCATTTCCAGATCCACAGCCGACATGTTATCTTGCACAACTTGCCAGAAGTCATTTACTCGCCCAGAAGATTTGCGACGACACGAGTCCTCCATCCACAACGGTGCACGATATACTTGTATAACCTGCGCACGGTCATTTAATCGAGAAGATGCTTTACTGCGCCACGAACGCTCACTCCACGAGGGCGCGACGGAACACTGTAATGAATGTGGTCAACTCTTCAAACGACCCAGTCAGTTAAGACAGCACCAACGTTTGATTCATGGTCCATCACCACGGTATGAGCGACAACTTTCCACTAAAGAGGCACCCTGAAGGGTCAGACGTAGTGAAGATGAGCCCGGGGAGACGAATGCCACTGGTGATGTGATCACGGAGAGCCCGCCTATACCCACAGTTCAGAAGAGCCTAGATATCCAGCCGGCTTCTAGCATTACTGTTCCCAGGCATACGCCTGACAACAACGAACATTTTCTGCAAGATGCAGTGGATGTTCCCAGCGATCTCTTACAGGACGCCCATCCAGTGAGTGACATCTATCGGCGCCATTGGCCCATGATACGGCACTGTTTCCACCGTCATCGCCCTATTCAAGATATCTACAATTTCCGACTGACTGACCTCGCCCGTCTACGCAGCTACGTGGAAGCCATCTTCAATGACCAAGCTACGTACTTCAAATTAAATGTGGCGTTTGGTTATGTACTGCAGCATAAGGAGACAGACCAAGTCCGATACTTTTACCCGAGCAGTAACATCCGGGTATTTGACCAACCGTTTACCATCATTAACCGGGCGTCGCTACAGCCTGTGCTGGACCAAGTGGACCAATTGGATGTCTTGGGATGGGCCTATGATCAGCGCCCCAACACCAAGTGGATAGTGGAGAGGGTCACCAATGTCACGTTTTTCGTGACCAAATTACGGAATCTTCCCATCGGATGAATGCATTCACCCATGCACTGATAGATACTCAGAATGCGCAAACAACTATCTGAGGATCTGTTGCCTCAACGGTATCCTGATCTGCCTGACGATGATTAGGTCACACCAAGCAAAGATGGAACTTTCTGAAATGGCGACTTTTGATTGGACAAGAATACATCTAACGGACAGGAACGAATATGACAGATGCAAATGGTGGTCTCTTATTGGACAAGAGTCTTCTTGAGTTGTAAACATACCCAACGCGGCTCCCCCAGCGTGGGTATGATGTAACATTGGGGGAAATAAACTATATGAAAAAAACTTCTTCTTCTTGTTGTTCTCTCATGTGTCATCCTTGTTGTTGTTGTTGTTCTCTCTCCGGTCTGTTAAGGCGTAACGACGGACGTCACTGCATTTCGAAGAATTAGTGACAATTCCATGGAATATCTAGAAAATCAGAGCTTCGGAGATATTTCACCAGGGCGTTGAAGCATTAAGCTTGGCGTTGGCGGGCGTTGCTACAAGATGACACCTCACACGACGCATTCGGACCAAGGATGGTCCCTCTCTACCCCAAATTACAAGCGTCTAGTCCGTCATTCATAATCCAGCCGTCGTCCATTAGAGAATATCCGCGTCCATAATCCAAAGACCTATTCCATTTTCCATATAACAGTATTAGCACCAAATTCAAAAAGACAATCATAGTATACATAAACATAGGCTTGTTTCCTGCAAGAGAGAACAGTTTTCAATGATGCCGGCAAGACATCATGATGTTCCAAAAATATCAAATCCGTATCGCTGATCAGTATTCTTAATCCATAATATTCGTTGTAAAGTCGTCATCTAAAGAATGATGTATCTCAGTCACGCTTTGATTGTGACTGTTCATATGAGTACCATGAGGATCTTGAAGTACATGGGTTCATACGGCCCCTAGCCCCGGGTTAAGCGGAATTAGACACAAGTTACGAAACGTAGCGCCATAGATCTTGCACGCTACGTTCGTATTTTGCTATCAGCATGCGATATGTATCGCCAAATTTGAGAAACTTTGAGTGGAGGCGCTTGGTGGAATAGCCCTGTTTTATAAGTTTCTGCAACAATGTTTTGTGACGTTGATTAAAATCGTCACATTTAACACAGGATCTAACAAATGCTACTAAGCGAGATATGTATACGCCATATGCAGGTCTCACTGGAATATTACTGTCCAGAAAGGGATAGTTTACGATGTCGAAATTGTAATCATCTCTTTTGTCATAAAGTCGACGAGAGAGAATGCCCGCTTCATTTTTATAGAGATAGAGATCTAAATAAGATGTGCCTGTAGGGCTATCTGTAGTTTCCTTCAAATCCAGTGAAGGTGGATATATATCCTTCACTGCGTCATTTATATAGCGATTATCCACAGCGAGAAGATCGTCTATATAGCGTTTGGTGAATGAGAAAGAACGGGCTTTGAATGGATCGGTTTTTGAAAGCGCCTGCATATAGTCATATTCATAAGAGAACAGATACTCTATAAACAAAGAAACATCCCATGAATGATATCTCTTGTATGTAGTAGAGCTAAAGAATGCTTCATGGCTTCTGACATTAATACATCTACGATCAGTTTTCTTGAACACAGATACTATTAATGAACTTAGACGGTCAATAAGGTCCTGATGAGGGATTGTAGTATAGAGAGTCGAGAAATCCCATGTGGATACATGTCTGTACGGTATGTGACCTTTAGCATCAAGCTCGTCCGTAAGACATTCTGATTTTTTCAATATCCACATACATTCAACGTCAGAGTTCTTAGAAATAATGGCGCAATACCTTTCCCAAAATGCTTTTACCTCCTGAAGGGCCCTCGTCAATAGGGTTGAAAGAAGTTTGGTGGTGCAGCTTCTAGAACCAGCTATGCATCTAGCTTTGTATGGTGATTTATGCATTTTGGGAGTCCAGTATAGTTTTGGTATGTCGTTATGATTGGTTGGAAGACAAATACCTCTTTCCCTGAGAAACTTTTTGTGATTGTTAAATAAATCTTCCAGAGTAATTGCAGTTTGGGAGTAAGTAGACGTATTTGATGAAGATATGTCTACACTCAATTCTTTAACCAGCACCTGGTAATAGTAATATTTACATATGAATATTATATTATTCGGAGCTTTGTCTGCTGGGACTATGACGAATTTACTCTGGAGATTTGCTAGAACTTCTTGCGAATTGAGGTTTCTCAGAACTTGTTTTGCTTGGGGAAGAGTACTTCTGTCAATATGGCGGATTGTTTCAACGGCCTTGCTCTTGGTGAGGTCCAGCCAATCAGCGAGTACTGTAGGTTCAACTTTTTCTCGCTTAGACCAATCAATAACGTACTGCTCCAATGCAGACAGGACTATCTTCTGGGTCGGCCTTCAGATTTATTCTTCTTGGCTCTCTATATTTAGGTCCTTTCATCAGGAGTAATTTCAGATCCTCATCACTCACCACATCAAGGTCACCAGTCACAATATGTCTGCATGGTGTATAGATTCACAATCACAGCTATAGCCTCCTGACGTGTATAAGTTCCAGTCAAACTCCTGGACAGCATTGGAGTAATTGAATATTTTGGTGGCTATAGATTTAGTGTACTTATATGAAATGCAAGGAGGTTCTGTGAACTTAAAATAGTTTGGCACAGCGTTGCGCACCACCTTCCTTCACTGCCCCAAAATGCCCACTTTTGCTACTACTCGTACTGATGACGTCACCGATGACGTCACAGATGCTGTGAACAGCCCTCAAATCGGCGTCTACATCCCGAGAGCTACAAGATGACACATCCCTAGACACATTCGAACCAAAGATGGTCCATCTCTACCCCAAATACCTTCCTTCGCTGCCCCAAAATGCCCACTTTCGAGACGAGACGAGAAAAACGAGACCCCACAACCCATAGTAAAGCCCACAAAAAAAAATTGACCACCCCTCCCCCCCATATAGCCAGTATGGAGCTATACCCATACAGGCATTTTCCCGTATATTGTATATTGTACGAGTCCGTGTTCCGTTTTATATATATATATTTTTTTTACCTCCACGTGACCGCCACCTGCCGCCACAGAGGTGAAAGGCGTGCATGAGCGCTTCCTATACTTTAACCTGGAAACAGCGCTCCCTGGCGGATGCAAGAGTTACCTCCCCCGGCAAAAGGCGGCTTTAAATGCCGTGGACATACTACTTTAATATATTAGAATCAACCATGCGACTACAAAGGCGATAAACTTAACATATTATTTACCAATATAACCTAAATGAGAAATATAGACCGACAAACTTGTATATAGCAAATATGTTTTACAAAAAAAACGTATCTCTTCGCTATGCTTTTGTTATTTGTTTGAAATATATGGCTTGTAACTAACTATATCCACTAAACTAAGAAAGGTACTATAAATCTTAGATAAAGCATTGTGTTGGGCCTTGAAATCAGTATGGGAAGCGAGCCTTAACTTTTTGTACATTGTTTTGAAAAAGTTGGAAGGAAAGGAAACGTCAGCTCCAGGTGTATAACACATTGGTCAAAGTCCTACACCTCTTTTGAAGAAGTTGACTGCATATGGCCTTTCCGAAAATGCTGTTAGTCTGCTACGGAGTTACCTCAGTGACCGCAAGCAGAGAGTCAAACTAGGCTCAAACTTCAGCTCCTGGGAAGACATACATCAAGGAGTTCCCCAGGGGTCCATACTGGGACCCTTGTTATTCAATGTTTTCATCAATGACATTTTTAACTTTCTGTCAGGGTCCAAATTGTATAATTATGCAGATGATAATACCCTATCTTTTTCACATGTAAACCTTGAGGAATTGATAAAAATTCTTCAGGAGGACAGCATTATTTTGACTAAATGGTTCGCTTATAATCAGATGGAAGCAAACCCTGAGAAATTTCAGGCCATCTGCCCTGGTAAAAAGTCTCACGAGGCTATCAAATCCTTGACTGTTAACAATGTAAATATATCATGTGACGATGTTGTAAAGCTTCTGGGTGTCAATATTGATTTTATGCTGAATTTGACATACACATATCTGAGATATGTAAGAAAACATCGAGACAGCTAAATGTTCTCAAGAGACTCAGCAAAATACTAAATGTAGAAACAAAATTAGCCATATATCATTCTTTTATTTTGTCTAATTTTAATTATTGCCCACTAACCTGGCATTTCTGCAATAAATCCAGCTCCTGCAAACTCGAGAGAATCCAAGAGAGAGCCCTTCGATTTGTTTTTAACAATTATGAATGTTCATATAAAGATCTACTTCTTAGAGCCAAGGTACCATCGTTACACATTGGCAGACTCCGCGCCCTGGCGTCTGAGGTTTTTAAAATCGTAAATGGAACAGCACCCAAGTTTTTAGATGATCTTATCAAAGTTAAGAAATCTGATTATAGTTTTAGATATACAAATATGTTAGAGGTTCCAAAAATTCGGACGGAGTCCTTTGGCAGGAGGAGTTTCCGCTTCGCCGCCGCACATGTGTGGAACAGCCTTCCCAATCATATGAGGAGTGTAACTTCTTATGGTGAGTTTCGAAGGTTTTTTCGCACATGGAGCGGCGACAGTTGCGGCTGCTCGTCCTGTCGATAAATTTATATGATTTGTATTAGGTTTTATCTTTGAAGTTATTTTATATTCTGGTATATGTCTAGTTTTATTTTCGTATATGTCTAAACGTTTTATCATGTTTTACTCTCCTGTTTCTGTTTTCATATTTAAATTATATGTAATATCCTTTTAAATGTCTGTTTTAAATGCCTGTCGGAAGAATAGCTTCATAGCTAATGTTATTTATTTCCCATGTAATCCGACGTTAAATAAAAATTCTTGTATCTTGTATCTTGTAGGGTCACATGCTACCGTACATTACAAAAATTGGCGCCTGCTTGAAGATTCAAAGATTCACAATTCAATGATTTAAAAACGGGTTTGAAAAGTTTTCTTTAAACATATTATTGAATATTTTAATAAATATAGTTAAATGTTATTGAAATATTCTTGAAATATTGATAAACGTAGATACTGGCATCTTTAATGTCTTCAAACCAAAGCGAAAATAAAAGAAAGAAAGTTCAAAATAACGGTTAAAAACCAGTGGTCAGCGCCGATACTCTTCTGCTTGATTCTTCTCAGCAAACTCTAATGAAATTGGAAAAAGGAGGTGCCGGTCACTGGTTCTTTCGAAGAAGCCGTATTCAGCAAATGAGATCATTTAGAACAGTTCTGCCCTGTACTAGCATGTAAAAAAAAAAAAATGAAGAAATATATGTCTTTCAAATATGGGGATCTACAATCAATCACACGCACTTACCGGTGGTAATTTTGGAGTTAAAATTATCGTGCTGTCCTTGAACGAACTGATTGATTAGTCGAACATTTGGAGAATATTTCATTATGAGTGGGAGAAATTCTGAACTTTATATAGGCCTACTCAATATAATAGTCGCACTCAACTCCCTAGTATAATCCGTGGCGTGTCCTCCTCCTCCTCCGCTTTACTCACTGCACAGCGGGTCGCATAGGTGTGGCGTGGGATAGGGTAGGGCGAGAGACCTGGGGATTTCGCTACCTGAGATTCCATGGCCAGGCTTGCACCCTACAGTAGAATGGGTCGACTGCGCATGCGCGATGAGTAGTAGTATAGAAAGGGCAAGCGATCTCCCTATCCCTATAGGTGTGGCGCGGGATATGGTGGGGTGAGAGACCTGGGGTTTTCGCTACCTGAGATGCATGGGCCAGGCTTGCACCCTACAGTAGAATGGGTCGACTGCGCATGCGCGATGAGTAGTAGTATAGGAAGGGCACGCGATCTCCCTATCCCTATAGGTGTGGCGCGGGATAGGGTGGGGTGAGAGACCTGGGGTTTTCGCTACCTGAGATTCCATGGGCCAGGCTTGCACCCTACAGTAGAATGGGTCGACTGCCATGCGCGATGAGTAGTGCGCGGTGAGTAGTATAGAAAGGGCATGCGATCTCCCTATCCCTATAAACTAACCCATGGTGGTGAATGAACCCATGGTGGTGAATGAGCCATGGGGGTGAATGAGCACTCGTTGTTGTAATACGGCGAAATCCAAGAAATTTAGACTTCAATCTATATCGAGAAAAGTAATCATAGAGTGGAAACAATAACGATGTAAGAATTTGGTGGCTAACAGTGTGTTGAAATAAACTTTGCTGTCGAATGTCCCAGAGGAAATTAACCGGGTTCCTTTATAGGCCCTAAAACATCAGAACACGCAAACCACGAAACTGAATATTGGGCTGCAGTCGCATATTGGGTTTTGAGGACGACGAAATCATGTTAATCTTGGATAGTACCAAACATATGATCTATATACTTTTTTCAAGAAATATCTGAATTGGACACTTTAACATATGCTGGGGCAAACCGCCTATTCAAAGCAGTGCCCTTAATTTACAAGAATTGTTTAGGATCAAAACCAAACTCGTTCATATGGAGAGAAATATCAAGTACAACAGAAGAATATGTTGCACATTCTTTTGGGGAGGACGGATTAGTAACAAGGGCGTCAGTGATGATATAATATTTTCATCTGAATCAATGTTGGAGTAAAGGGATTTCGCATAATTGGTATATGGTATGTCTTTCTTGACAGAAAAATTCAGAAAGTCTGCAGTATCTCGAACATATCTGGCATGTGATTTAGAAAAGGGGTTTAACTAGAAGTCGATGCATTCCCCATCCTGTCCGTTTCGCTGCCTGTGTCTGATACAATTGGTCGTCTTTTTGGTATACTATAGGCCAAGACTGAATTTGGGTAATATGTAAAATATCCTATTCAAGCATTGTATATCATCTGTTAGATATTCAAATATGTTTTTAATGATACTGCTTTCATAAACTTTTCTGTAATAATGTTTGTGGTAAGAATGTTGTTGCCCGCGGATAGAGATTGTTCAATATAGGAATATAGCAATCCTTATCTGCAAGCTTTTTATTTTAAAAATCTAGGCAATGAATTAACCACAACTAGGGCCCCACCATTATCAGAAAGTTTTTGATATCATTATGTTCTACCAGTCTCGAGATGGCTCCGCGTTCAGGAGCTGGGAGAGTATGCCGAGGAGAGACGAAAGAGAAAGTGGAAAAGTAATGGCAAAGTTGTGATTTAAATCTATGATTAATATAAGAACATAACTTATGATCGCCTGGTCTCCAGCTCGATAAAGACCTGAAACGACAAGTACCTGAAGAGTTAGTCTCCTGACCAAGAAAATGATATTTAAGTTCGATCCGGCATGAAAAAATATCTATGTCCATTATCTTTAATTTTGGAAGGTTATCTGCAGAGAAGAGAGAATTGGTGTTGGTACAACGATAGCCCCCATAATGTAATTTCAGCATCAGCCAGTTTACATATGCGGATAGTTTGTATACACTATAGTGTTGAATATCGAGATTCCTTTTTAGTTTCCTGATCATCGAGATGACACATCCAAGCATTAACAATTGATTAGCTATTAATCTGGTCCGTATATTCTAAATCCGTATGGAAGGCGGCCCTTAACGCAGAACAAACTGATGTAAATTGGCTTTTAAAAAGTGGGAAGTATCTCGAACGAAACGTCGGCTCCGGTGTCACATGGTTTAATGGATTAGCGCCTTCTTGAAGATTCATTCAATGTTTTACAAACGTATTTGAAAAAATTCTTTCAGTCAATAGTTTATCAAATGTTCAAAATGTTTTTGTTAAACGTTATTCTTTAAATATTGATAAACATGAATACTGTCACCTTTACTGTCTTCAAACCGTTCATGAAACTATTGAAAAACTTTTCTACGATAATTACTGAACATTTCAATATAATTGAATCCATAATTTTGTAATATTTAAAAAGGGTGGGAGTAAAATAGCAAAGCATACAAAACATTAACAGTCTCTACTCTCTAAAAAAAGTTTCACTCAAGTATACTGGAAATTGATCCCACTCAATACTTGAGTGAGATTTTCACTCAACTTGAGTTACTTTTCACTCAACTTGAGTTAAATGCACTCGACTTGAGTGATATTCACTCAAGCATAATAGTGGAAATTGATCCCACTCAAGTTGAGTGAACTGGTTTTAACTCAAGTTGACTGAAAAGTAACTCAAGTTGAGTGAAAAGTAACTCAGGCTTGAGTGCACATGTACACTGTAAAAAACATTGTGTTGTTTTAACACAATTTTGTGCTAAAATGGTTTCAACACAAAATGCTCCGTGTTAAAATCAACATGGTTTTGTGTTGAACTCCATATATCAACACAAAATCTTGTGGCGTTCAACTCAAATTGGTGTTGATCTCAACATAATTTGTGTTTTATCCAACACAATTCTGGTGCTGAAATGGCTTCAGCACAATTTTTTCCGCAGTGTACCTAACCTTTCACTCAACCTTGAGTGGAACAGTTCACTCAAGTTTTTTTAGAGAGTATGGTTAGAAACATTTGCCGGGATATAGGTGCGTCAGATATTTTTATAAGGGTAAAGTTTCAGCACAACAGAGTAAAACAACAGGAACTTCTGAGCTTGATGTTTTCGAGCCAACGACTGAAGTTTATCCTGATTACGGAGAACATGACAATCATGGAAAAGTACGAACGATAATATTTACAGGTTGTGTGTAACACCCGTCCTATTATCAAGTCAAATGTATTCAGGAACGGATATTATTTATAAACATATTGACGACTTTCCATGAAACGTGAGCGAAAAATATTTGGGAAATTATGATCCGGATATGAAATTAAATTCTTCAAACAACAGATCGTGTTGTGTCGTGTACATCAACTCGCTTACCCCTGATGACGTTTGTAAATGCCGATGTAGGTCTACACTTGCTCATCCAACCTTTTCAGCAGCATCTTTCCAGCAACCTGTTTGTATAGGGCAGTGAGATAGATATAATCGACTGATGGCAAAAACTTCAAATACATATGCAACCCACTTCGAAGGAATTAAGATAACCCGCATTGTGTGTAAATCATCTTTCTTGCCGTTACTTCTTAAAAAATATAAAGACGGATTAACATAGGCTATATAGCCTAACATACGCTTATGGAAGCCTATATAGCTGGAGAAAAGTAATATAAGACAAGTAGGGTCAAAGTCCAGTTTTGCAAACACTGACACAAAAACCCAGATCAAGAATAAAGAGGTTTCAAAACGACGAAAGGGCACACGGAAATTGTACCGGAGAACAAGACCCACGTGTAAATGCTCAACTTGAACTGGACAGATGTTACCGACAACTAGTTATGGACGACTCATTTCTCGATATTGATAACAATTTAAACAATGATAAACATCTATTTGTCGGTAGGTTGCGCAATCAGATAACATAAAAGTTTCTATCAAACAATAACAAGGAAATACCCAAGCGACAGTAGTATAGAAAGGTTAAAAGCGATCGTGTTGACCTTTGACGTCTGTGAGGTTTCGTGGAGGTGGGGCGGTCAAAGGTCAATGAGTCCACTTGAGCATGTACTGACCTGTATCTGGGGTTTTTTCCATAGGGACTTGTGCGCCGGTGTATGACGTCACTTACGGTAGGCGTGAATCAGTCGTGACATGGGTATGTCTGACCTGGGTATGGTTGACCTACCTCCGGGTTCTTGTTTACATATGATTCAATGATAGGAATGAACTGACCGGAAACGGGTCTTTTGATCGTACGATGTACTCCGTCCATTCATCCGGGTCATTTAGTCGGTGGGAGAAATGCATGTACAGACTTGTGCTGGGTTTTTGATATCTGGGTCATCCAGTCCATGATAGGAATGCATGTACAGACTTGTTTTACAGCCGGGCACTTGTCCTCCATCGTGTGTTCCAGGCAATTGTACGAGGACTTGGGGTACCTACGGTAGGGTGACCTACATCCG